>PVKH010014619.1:0-7500 GCA_004027955.1 Chaetophractus vellerosus
CTATTACACTAATTTCCTAATGCCCCAACTCAAATGACATCCACTACCTCTTTGATAAATTCTCTTCACTGTTGCCAGAGAAATCCTGCTAAAGGAAACCTGCTGATATTATTCTCCAGCACCAAATCGTTCAATGCTTCCCTATTGCCCTTTGGAATCAAATCCAAGTTCCTTAGGATGACACAAAGAACACTTCGTCTTCTGACCTCTGCCTCCCTATTTAGCCTGTCTTCTTCTAAAGCCCTATCTTCACACATATTTATGGTTCACTGCTTCCAGCTAGAGGAAACTCCAGACTTTCCTCTGCCTCCCTTCACATGCTTTGCTCAGCTCATTCACTGAACTGAGATTTCAGCAATGAGTTGAACCCATAAGACTGAAAATTCCTTGTCTTGGTTTAAAGATACACCCAGACAAATCTTGTATTTAAATCCCTCAAAGGGGCCGGCTCGATAGCCCAGTGGATAGGGCGCCGGCATACCACATGGGAGGCCCCGGGTTCGATTCCCAGGGACCTCTCCTAGCGGGCAGACCGCCTTGAGAATGGCAAGCCACCGTGGGCAGGGCAAGAAGCTGCCACGGACAGGGCAAGAGCCGCCACGGGCAGGGCAGGTCGCCCGCAGATGGAGCGCAGCCAGCCACCCGCGAACTGAAAGCCGGCCGTGAACGGACACAGAGACCGCCCACAAGCGGGGAAAGCCGCGCCTGCGCAGTGACCACTCTCGGCGCGTCGCCGCAGCGGGGGGAAGGGGAGATATGTAATAAAATAAATAAATCTTTAAAAATAAATAAATATATAAATAAAACCCTCAAAAATATGTGTCTCTCATAAGCTTGACTCTCACAAATCAAAAGCCCTTTGAACATTCAGATTACTATCTATGCTATGGATTCTGAAAAACTCACTTTAAAGTTCAGAGCTGAGGGGAGAGGATGTAGCTCAGTGGTTGAGCACCTGCTTCCCATGTGAGAAGTCCCGGGTTCAATCCCCAGCCCTCTTACCTAAAAAAAAAGTTATAAAAGGCAGTTAATGGGGCCGGCTGTAGCTCAATTGGTAGGGTGCCATTTTACCACATGGGTGGCCCCGGGTTCAGTTCCCAGGGCCTCCTTGAGAGGGCAGACCGTCTTGAGAAGGCAAAGCCACCATGGGCAGGGCAAGCCACCGCGGGCAGGGCAAGCTGTCACGGGCAGGGCAAGCTGCCCGGGAGCAGGCAAGTCTGCCGCATGGTGAGCTTACTGACTCGGCGGGAGCGGAGAGCTGACTCGGCAGGTTGCCGCAACGAAGTGGGGGGAGGCGGGGGAGACAAGCAGACACAGAACTCAAAAATGAACGCAGCAAGAACAAGCAGAAAGGGGGGGATATACAATAAATTTTTTAAAAAAAGAAGCAATTAATGTCTGCTGCTAAGGTTTCCACTACAGATGCAAGTAAAAGAAGGTCCTAGTGCTTTCTGTCTATCTGGTTGTGGCAGCGAAGATTGAATCGGAGAATACAGGAAATTCTAAAAATCTGGGGAAGTGGAAATAATTTTTGCAACTCAGAAATAAACTATAAACAGAAAAAAAAAAACAAAAAAAACGCCTCAGAGCTGAATTTCTCTGTAAAGCCTGGGACCTGCCTTCTCTTTGAAGCAATGAATCATGTAATTCTGTGGGTAGAAAGCTATGTATGGGCCAAGTTGTAAGCTCTAGATACTAAGGGAAATTTAAAAAGGCATCAGGTAGTGTTAAAAATATTTTTTCTACCATAGGATCTCATCAGGAAAACAACATAGACTCTAGTCTAGGGCATCTGACTTCTAGGAAACGATTGAATCATTTGAAAACAATGAAAAAAATTCCTAAAAATTCAGGTAACTGAGTGACTATGAAGAAGGTCTTCTAGTAAACACCAGTTGAAACAGAATTCTCAGATGCAATCTAATTCATACTCCACAAAGATAATGCTTGTGTGGGTTTAGAATTTATGAAATATAATGTCCAGCCTAACATAGAACTCAATAGCACACATCCTTTGTTTGTTGGCACTTAAAGAACCAAAAGAGTGCAGTTATCCATGTTGCCCCTGGTGGAAATTGGAGGTTAGGTGGTCCCTGAAGGGGAGCACTCTTGAATATACAAAGGAGAAGAATTTTTACTTCTCTCCACAATGGCTGTGGTGAGATTATCTTTGCATCTATGGCTCCAGAAGAAACTTTATAATGCCCAGATGAGCCAGAAGCGGAGAATCAGAATGATGGTTTTGAAACAAAGCCAAAGCAAAGCAATAGCCTCTGTGGGTGCCTTTAAACTAACCTCTTGTAAACACCTAATTCAATCCTGAAGAAAAGTGACAAAAAATAGAGTTTAAGTAAAGTTAGCATCTAACGGAACCATGTAATTTATATTTTAAAAAATTCACTTTAAAAAACGGAGCTCCTTAATCTTCAAATTTAGTTTGAGTTGATTCAAATTCAGTTATTTCTTCAATCATTACATTATTTATATTCTCAACTGAGATTTTGTTAGTGCTACTCTACTGTCTGATCCCTGATTCAAACTGTGAATAATGATCTTCTCTCTTTTATTTATTAATAACATGATCTTTCCTAAGTAGTTGTGTAAGAAGCAAACAATCTACAAATAGAGTTTCCCAATTTTCAAGAAAGCTGGTAACCAACTGCTTTATTCTACAACTCAAAAGTTTCCTAATGGATTATTACTTTTACCTGAATTTCTAAAAGCAAATTCTATGAGTGGAACAAAATGGGATTAAACATCCAGAAAACTTACATGAAAAAAGAAAAGCGTGTCTGTTTGGTTGATATCTGCCCTAGTTGGTGGTATTTCTTTAACATGAAGGGAAAACTGTTCCTTTACTAAGACTGGTTTCTTGTTTGGATCACAGATGCAGGCAAAGTTTCTCTCTCTTTCTTTAGGCAAACCCGTTTTCTTGGCTCACTCAGCTCTGTGACCTAAACTAATCAGGAGCAAACTCTACTCTCTGTTGTGTGACAATTCATACAGTGGATCTTTTTTTTTTTTTTTTAAAGATTTATTTATTTTATTACATATCTCCCCTTCCCCCCGCTGCAGCGACGTGCCGAGAGTGGTCACTGCGCAGGCGCGGCTTTCCCCGCTTGTGGGCGGTCTCTGCATCCGTTCACGGCCGGCTTTCAGTTTGCGGGTGGCTGGCTGCGCTCCATCCGCGGGCGACCTGCCCTGCCCGTGGCGGCTCTTGCCATGTCCGTGGCAGCTTCTTGCCCTGCCCACGGCGGCTCCGGCCCGCCATGGCGGCTTGCCCTTCTCAAGGCGGTCTGCCCGCTAGGAGAGGTCCCCGGGAACCGAACCCAGGACCTCCCATATGGTATGCCGGCGCCCTATCCACTGGGCTATCGTGCCGGCCCCCATACAGTGGATCTTGAAGATTTGTTTGTGTCATACATTTACCCAATTATCCGGCATCACAATCTTCCCTCACTCCACGCCTTTCCAATCTATGAGTTCTCAAAAAAAAGAATTGCCAGAACTTATATTCAAGTAAGCATTTTTAAATTCTAGAGTATATACAGAATCTTCTCAAGGGGCAGATTGTTCCATACCCCTGGTTTAGTACCTCAAAACAATAACAACGGCATCAAACAGCACAACCCAATATGGTTGAATATTTTCCAAAGTCTTATTTTGACTCCTGGATGTAAGCTCTTTTATGAACTTTGATTTCTAGGAAATTTCCAAGTATTGCTTAAAAGCATATTATCATTCCTGCTAATAGTGGCTTACATTTGTTGAGTATTTATTATGTGCAAAGCGTTATCTTATTTAATCCTTACATCAGTCCTATAAAGTAGATACTCTTACTGTTCCTTATTTTACAGATAAAATAGGCTTCCAGTGTGCTGCTAAACACACTATTACAAAGACTCTAGCTAAGTACCCATTAGCAAGTCATCATGTCTCCACAATGTTGAAACTGAAATAGGTCCTCCAGAATTTCACACGTGGCTGAGTTCTGCCACCCACACTGCTTTTAAATAGTGTAACATGGGTTCCCAATCCTGTGAGGATCTAATGTTTCATAAAATGTGAGCCCTCTTGAAGATAAAGTCTTCATCCGATGGAAATCGATCTTCATTTTTCTGTGTGAAATGCTTTACCTTAACGACTGAACATTGAGTTTTGTGCATATGCCACTCACAGAATAGGGTCATATTGAAAATTGTTGATGCTTATCAAATATCTATGATCATATGATTATAATGATAACATATTAGAGTATTACAACATTAGAGTAAAATATTAGTTAAAAAGTAGGCAATTGTTAGCCTTAATTTTTAGCATCCCATGTCATTTGCATAGGGCTTTTGTTACAAATATCATGTAGCCATCACTACAGATAACTTCAATTTCTCTACAAAAGCACTTGTCTTGCTTTTCCATATCCCCCACGAGTCTTATACTGTCAAGAAGGCACAATCAGATCTGGAACAATTTCTTCTCTCTTTGACAACTCATCTATACCCTGACTAAGGGTCCATCCTATGTGTTATCTAAGAAGACTTCTCTCTGACTATGGGAATTGTTTATCAAGCAGACCCGTTTCACAAATTGGAAACGAATCTGCTCATATTAGTATTCAAAAGAGTAACCAGAACACAAAGTTTCCTTCATCTGGTTTTACCTCTCTTTGAAAATTCACATTGCTAAAATTATAGCAAGCCAGAGCTGGAAGGCTGCTTTCCAATCCCTATATCCTGTAGAGAACACAAAACTCTGGAGAAATCAAATGACTCATTTGTGGACATACAACTAATTAGTAGTTCTGACTCGTAGTTTGCTGCTTGTTTCACTTTTCCACACAATTTCATGATTAACACTCTAAAAAGAGAAACAAAATGTTGATTGTATTGAATAAATAAAACACATGGAGAGAGGCAGCCCTTGTATATATGAAAGGTAGTGTAACAAGAAAATCAGGATATAAGTAGCTCCCACCTATTTATTGACTACACAGTCATTGTGCTAGGCATCTTTTATCTGTTGTCTTTTTTAGAACACCCAGTAACTCCACAGTTTTGCATATACAGAAGCTAGGAGAGTTTAGCTAACTTGCCTGAAGTCACAGAACTAGTAAAGAGCATGTGTGGATTTTTGAACCCAAGCATTTTTCACTCCCAGTTGGGTTCTTTTCAGTACACTGTGCTGTTTGGCATTTGGGGAAAAGGAAGTGATTTACTGTTCTAAAATAGAGTGATATGTTAGGACAGAGTGTTAGAAACGGAAAAGTTGGCACTCCTTTTCATCTCCTTGGAGAGAATGCAGAGTGAAAAGTATACTGAGTGACAGTTGTTTGCTCACTTACAGTGTGAACATTCTGTACTTTTCATTGTCGTGGTTTGTTATTTTAAGCCTATTGATCAGGTGCTTTTTCTGACGAGGTGCTTTATTTTCTGTGTTGTTTCAGTGTCTGGCTGTTACTCGTTTCAGCAAAATGACATGCCTCTTCCCTGCCAAAAAGAACTAATGAGATATGACTCATCAGAAAAGTAACATGACACATCAAAAATAAATGCTCGTGACTAGTCATTTAAGTTGCTAATAAAGGCAAGAACATTGTATTATTCATGTCTAGATAATATTCATGGATAATTCAGAATCTCCAAACCCTTAGAGATGAGTCTTCTAAGGCACACACATGGTTTCTGTGGACTTTGCTGATTCAAACCAGATGTGCTTCAAGATACATTTTTATCAAAAGCTTTACTATATAAATAGGCCCACTAGCTAGACTCGTCAGGTCTTAAAGCAGAACTCTGAGTGCATCTTGTACCTTGTCTTGGGTATTATGAGATCTGTTTCAGAGAACTGAAGTTTACCATCAGTCTTTTCACTCTGAACCTGCATTTTTAAAGCCTGCTGCCTCACTGCACTCCTCAGATCAAGGGTGGAAACACATTGCTAAAAAGTGGGGAGGAATCACTGGTCTAACTCTTTTTTCATTGGGCAATTTACTGAAATGAATGTGTAATTCAATTGAATAGCAATCGGGGATTGCATGAAGCATATTAAGGAAGACCTTCTATACATGAAAATAGAATCACAACACTGATTTAAGAAACATTGCCATTCAGAATAAATTAGAAATTTTTAGCCAAGGGAGAAGATATTCTATCATTCTGAGTAGGATTTTACCGACATGAGATAGGACAAAATATTCTCAGCAGTAAACTAAATGTTTCAGTGGTCTGATTACCTAAAATTTTTTTCTCCCCTAATTACTTTAAAATTCAATTTTTTTCTCTATTTTCCCCCAAACCCTGTCTTAGCAGGTAAATGAATTCAGAAAACTAGCTCATATTATTGATAATAGAAATGATAAATGCATCATCCTTTGTCTAAACATTCTCTCTGGCAATCAGTCCAGCTAGAGATGCAACAAGAAGAGCTCTTGCTGCAAAGTGAATTTAAAAGAAAACTTGAAATCTGTTCTTGAGGAATGCAGTGCATCAAACATGACACATTGAAGCCAACAATACAGACAGTGTTGGAAAATGCATAGAAAATGAGCTGAATTCAGAAGTATCCTGTACAAAGTGTCATATAAATTGATTCAAATATGGCAATTTGGCTCTGCTGATGTTATGATACTATAGCGCATTTCTTATAGCACATTTCTTAAAGTACTTTACAATTGGCATTTGGTTTCTGATCCCTAAGACAACAAACAACAAACAGAACAAAAAATTGCCTAAATAATTCTGCTATTGACGAGAAAAGAAGATAAATAACATCTCTCTTGCCCTTATGAATTCTAGGCCAAGTGAGGAGTAAAACAAAAGAATCAGCAGATAAATCTACTGTTTATACTAATGTATGTCAATGACAATGAATACAACATTAGGAATGGAAAGAAACATTTCCTTCTTAACAATATAAATTGGAACAAAATTATTGATAATTTCCTGTCAGCCCAGCTCGACTTAGATTTCCAATGGTTTTACTTTGCTTTTATTCCCAAAATGAATATTTTCTCCTGCCATCTCCTAAAATGCACAAACTATTAGCCTACAGGTGATAGGAATAACTTATTCTGGAATTGATTTCAGTTTTTTATTCTGTTCTCTGTAATTTTTTTCACATACTTCATGTATTCTAATCTATAATGCATACTTCTAGTTTCCAGGAGCTTGTCAGTATAACTATGTTAGTATAGGGCCCAGCATTATGCTACATGCAATTAGATGTTTAATATGTGCTAACAGTCTGACCAAAACTCAGCTCCCCCTCCACTCCCTTTTCTTCCCTGATAGCTACATTTTCTCCTTCTATTTGCTTATAAACAATTTTTTTAAAATTTAGTTTCAAAGGCTATGGGAAGTAAAGAAGTTCGTAGCTAGAAAAGCAAAAGGCCAGAGCAAGAGAATTCCACCTGTGTTGTCAACATGGGCAGTATTAGCAAACATGCCCCATTGTTTTAGTTTTAGCTACTATGTGTTAATCTTTAGTATATCTGCTCTCTTC
>PVKH010014619.1:12500-16407 GCA_004027955.1 Chaetophractus vellerosus
CATATATTGTTACACTTAATGGTGTCCCACTAGTCTCTCAGGTTTTGCTCACTTTTCTTAATTCTTTTTCTTTCTGCTCCTTACACTAAATAATTTGTCTTATCTTTAAGTTCATGAGTTTTATTCTCTGTCAGCTCCAATTTTCTGTTCAACACTTCTAGGGATTTTTTAAAAAATTTTATTTCTGTACTGTAGTCTTCAGCTCCATTTATTTCCTTTTCATAATTTCTACCTTTCTATTGACATTCTCTTTGTGGCCATCTAGTATTTCCCTGATTTCCTTTAGATCTGTGCTAGATTTTCCTTTAGCTGTTTGAGCATATTCCAGACAAGATTTTAAAAGTCTTTTTTTGGACTGCCCAAGAGCTGGTCCTCCTCATTGATGGTTTCCAATGCATTATCTTGTTCCTTTCCATGGGCCATTGTTTCCTGTTTCTTTGTATGTCTTGTAATCTTTTGTTGCACAGTGGACATTTGGCTATTTTAATGTGTTATTTGTGGAATTCGGTCACAGAAGTACCTGTTCTTTAAGCTTATATCCAGCTAGCGTTATGATAGAGATTTCCTTGAATGTCAGGGGCTAATAAAAACACCAGAGCAAATTGGAAAAAAAAACAACAACAACCTTTCCCAGTCTTTGTAGATTGGCCTGTGCAAGTGTTCTCCTTCAGAGCTTAGTCATCGTAACACTACTTCAAAGAACAACCCAAAGCAAAAAATTGGGTCCTCCTGGCATTTCTGCACATGTGTCTTGTCCTGGTTATGTGTGCATGACCTTAGTATTTCTTCTATTTCCATGTGTCAGAATGTTTCCTCTTCCCCTAAGAAACAGTAGAGGCTGTATTGTATGTTGTAAAACCAGTGATCTTTTGCACTATGCAGCTGCAATTCAATTGCCTTCTTACCACATTTTAGTTGCATTGTGGGTCACCTCTACATTCTGGACAAGTTCTGGGACAGCAAACCTGTGATAACCATCCTGGTTCAGTCCTTCAGCCTGCCACCAGGCAGATTGGTACAGATATACCTGCATGCTAGCATGTGCATAAGGGTGACTGTGCTCTTTCCAGAACTAGGACTAGGCACTTGCACTGGGAGTGTGGGCCAGCTGCATACTGAGCCAGGAAGAGAGTTGGAGAAGGGCCAGCAAGTGTGCCATGTGGTCTTCCTACCATTTTTAATTTGCCTTTTTCTTGATGTGCTCACCCTGTTCCTATAATGCTTTAACTGTTTTTTGGAACTCTGAGGAAAATTTTTCTGCAAGTTTTTGTTTGTTGTTTCAATTTTCTGTTGGGAGACAGAAACCTTCTTGGTGATGTCACTCTCTCACTCATTTCTTTTTATCACTGAATAATATTTGTATGGATGTACCACAGATTTTTATCCATTTGCCAAATGAAGGACATCTTTGTTGCTTCCAATTTAGGCAATTATAAATAATGCTTCTATAAACATTTATGTGCAGGTATTTGTGTGGACATAAGTTTTCAACTCATATGGGTAAATGCCTGGGAGTACAGTTATTAGATCATATGGTAAGAATAGTTTAATTTTGTATGAAACTTCTAGACTCTCTTCCAAAGTGACCCCACTATTTTACATTCCACTATCAATAAATGTGAGTTCCTGTTGCTCCATATCCTTACCAGCATTTGGTATTGTCAGTGTTTTGGATTTTAGCATTCTAATAGGTATCTATTGGTATCTCATTGTTGTTTTAGTTTGCATTTCCTGAATGATATGTGATATTGAGCATCTTTTCATACAGCTATGTGTCATCTATATCTCTTCTTTAGTGAGGTATATGTTCAGTTATTTTCCCCATTTTAATACAGTTGATTGCTTGCTTATTGTTGCATTCTAAGATTTCTTTGTATATTTTGGATAAAAACCCTTTGTCAGTAATTTGTTTTGGAAATATTTTCTTTCAGTCTGTGGCTTGTCTTTTCACTCTTAAACAGCTGGAGTTTTTATCCATATATGTATATTCAAGGAATACAATTTCTCTGCTAAAAATCAAACAGAAGTTTTCTACTTCCAGAAGTTTGGCATACAAATAGTCTAGGGGACCTTCTCACTGCATAACATACTTGTTGAAAATATCAGGCTCTTCCTGACTCCTCCAAAAACAGGAGAAACAAACCATGAAGAGAGACAAACACTGGAGACTCGCTTCTGTGATCAGCAGGTTATGAATAGGCCAAAGGCCCAGGACCAGAGGTATGCTGAAAGCAATGCCCATAGAAGCACTATAGCCTACAAGTAAGATACTAAGCTTTAGGCCAGTGGTAAGGTGTCAGTGCTGAACTAGATACTTCCTCATTAAGTGTCTGAAACGAAGCCAAATGACCATGCGTTAATGGCACCACCTGGCTTCTAGCAGCGGCAAACATAAATTGATCTGGAGGAATGCATATCTAATTTAGTCCTGAAGAATCTTCATAGCTAAAGATTGAATAATTTGGAGCTCAAATGATCACCAAGCACAAAAGTGAGCAAGCCTACACTGAGGAAAGTCAACAACAACAACAAAAATAATAATAAAGAAATGGAAAAGAAAAAGAGAAAAAAAAACACTAAACAACAAATTTAGACCCCCTATGGACTTCATATATTTGAATCCTCAAAAACAGGATAATGAATAGTCATATAGGAAATATACATAGAACTGGAGAGTAGATAATCTTAATAAAGTTAAAGATATTATACTTATTCATTAAGATTTATTGTCAGAGTATATACACAAAAAATCCTGATATGTGTTGTATACAAAAGCACACCAAAAAGTAAAACAACACAAAAAGAATAAAATTAAAAAGAAAATAAGGAAAAATTTATTATTTAAAATCACAAAGAAGCTGGTGTGACTATATCAACATCATACATTTCCAAATGCACTGAATTTATTTTGAGACAAAAATCAATGTTAAGGATAGAAAAGTCACTACTTATTTATAAACAGTTTAATTCACCCGGAGATATAAGAGTTTTAAATGTACATACACCTATTAAAATAATCTTAAAATATATAAATCTAAATTTGATAGAACTTGAGGGAAAATTTTTTAAATTTCCCATCACAGTGAGAGACTTCACCATCTCTCCCTCAATTTTTGATAGGACAATCGTAAAAAAATTAGTGAAGTTGTAGACTATTTGTAAAATCATTAAGGGAAATGATATCATAGTATATTAAAAGAAAAATATATCATGGTCAAATTGATTTATCCCAGGAATTCAAGTATGGCTCAAAAGATACGAAAAAGATGACTCAATAAAGGAGAAAAGAGATTCAACAAAATTCTATATACATTTTTGATTTTTAAAAACATAAAGATATTTCTTTAAATGGGTATATCTATTTCAAACTAACTGTCAATATACAATATAATATTTCATGACAAGATACTACAAGTAGTTGAGATACTTTGCTCTATAGTCAGTCTTCCTCAGCTTTAATAATAGTTCTACCACTTACTCATTACATGATGTTGGGCAATTAACTTATAAACCCAGTTTGTTCACCTAGAAAGTGGGAACAATAATTTAACCTACCTCAAAATACTGTTTTAATGACTACATTAGAAAATCTATCACATACAAAAAGAAAGGGCCCATGAAATGGTAGGTATTATTATTGGAGGCATTCCTATGAAAAAATAAAGGCAAGAAACAAACTGTGATTATTATTATTTGACTTTGCTCTAGAAGTTCTAACTAATAGAAGATGATGCAGGAATAAGAAAAAAAAGGCAGAAATACTGAAAAAAAATCATTATTTGTAGACAATATAGTTATTACCTGGAAAATTCAGAAAACCCAACTACAGACCAATAAAAAGGTTTGGTTAATTTAGTAATATGGCTTCTAGCAAAATAAGTATAAATACATATAAAGTTAGAAAACA
>PVKH010014620.1:0-16415 GCA_004027955.1 Chaetophractus vellerosus
AGAATATATAAAGGACTTCTACAACTCAACAACAAAAAGACAAACAACCCAATTTTAAAAATGAGCAAAGGGGGCCAGCTTGATAGCCCAGTGGATAGGGCACTGGCATACCACATGGGAGGCCCTGGGTTCGGTTCCCGGGGACCTCTCCTAGCGGGCAGGCCGCCTTGAGAATGGCAAGCCGCCATGGGCGGGCCAGAGCCGCCGTGGACAGGGCAAAAACTGCCACAGACAGGGCAAAAGCCTCCACGGGCAGGGCAGGTCGCCCGCGAATGGAGCGCAGCCAGCCACCCGCGAACTGAAAGCCGGCTGTGAATGGAAGCAGAAGCCGCCCACAAGCAGGGAAAGCCGCACCTGCGCAGTGACCACTCTCGGCACGTCGCTGCAGCGGGGGGAGAAGGGGAGATATGTAATAAAATAAATAAATCTTTAAAAAAAAATGAGCAAAGGACTTGAAAAGATATTTCTCCAAAGAAGATATGCAAATGGCCAATAAACATGAAAAGATGCTCCACATCATTAGCCATTAGGGAAATGCAAATTAAAACCACAATGAGACACCACCTCAGACCCACTAGAATAGCTAGTAAGCTATTATTTAAAAAGCAGAAAATAAGTGCTGGTGAGGATGGGGAGAAAAAGGAACCCTTGTACATTGTTGGTGGGTTGTGAAATGGTGCAGCCAGTGTGGAAAACAGTTTGGTGGTTCCTCAAGTTAAACATAGAACTACCATATGATCTGGCAATCCCACTTGTAGGTATATGCCCAGAAAAATTGAAAACATGGACTTGGACAGATATTTATACACCAGTGATCATAGCAGCATTATTCACAATAGCCAAAAGGTGGAAACAACCCTAATAATGGTCAGCAGATGAATGGACAAACAAAATGTGACATATACATACAATGGACTATTAGCCTTAAAAACGAATGAAATTCTGATATATGCTACTACATGGATAAGCCTTGAAGACATCATGTCAAGTGAAATGTCAGACACAAAGGGATAGATATTTTATTATTCCACTTATATGAAATAGCTAGAATATGCAAACTCATAGAGACAGAAAGAGTACAAGTTACCAGGGGAGCAGGGGACAGGGGAAATTAATGCATAAAGGATGTAGGGTTTCTGTTTGGGGGTGTTTTAGTTTGCTAAAAGCTGCTGGGAAAAACAAACAAACAAACAAACAAACAAACAAAGCTGCTGGGAGCAATAGACCAGAAATGGGTTGGCTTTTACAATGGGAATGATTAGGTTAAAAGCTTACAGTTCTGAGGCCACGAGAGTGTCCAAATCAAGGCATCATCAAGAGCTCTTTTTTCCTGGGCTGCAGCTGTGGGCGATTAGGCTCGTGGCAGGGCACAGTGGTGGTATCTGCTTATCGCTCCTCTCTCCGCTCAGCTTCTGGCTAAAGTGGCTTCCTCTTAGCTTCTGGGTTCCTCTCTGTGTCTACGGCTTTTTCCCATGTCTGTGGCTCTTTATTCCTCCATTTATTAAGGACTCGTAAAGAGGACTAAGACCCACTCTGGGTCACACTATCTAATCAAAGGTCCTTAACTGAAAGTAATTTAATCAAAAAGTCCCATCTACAATAGGTTTACACACACAAGAATGGATTAGCCCTAAGGACATGATTATTTTCAGGGGTCCACCCAGCTTCATACTGTCACATTCCACCCTTTGGACCCCAGAAAGACATGTTCTTTCCATATGCAAATACATTCATTCCATCACAATATTTCAAAAACGTCAAATCATTTCATTAACAATATTAAGTACAAAATCTTATCAAAATCAGTGATAGGCATGTAGTCTGTCTTGGGGCAGAATTCGGGCTGTGGACCTGTGAAACTGAGAATTCATAAATAATATCAAATTGCCACAGGATATATACTCCAAAGCTGCTCATTCCCATAATTTGTATTGCATAGGTCACATAATCACACACATGCAAAGAATACATTAAGGCAACAATGAAGTCTATTCACAGCAATTTACAGACTCAATATATTTTTCACACTTTGAAAGAAAATTTCAATACTTTACAGTCTTTTGGTAGGTATTATATACACTGTACTTTATGAAGTCTAAAAGGTAGTGAAATAAATTTTTTCCAATACTTTGGTAACAAAACAATGTTTCTCCAAATACTTGTGCTAGTTCATGATCTGTTTGCTCTAATAATCACTAATCACAAAAACTGACTCAATGGAATAATTAGAAAAATTATCTAACACCATGCATGTGTTTGGATCATTTTTAATATCCTATCCTAGAAACATTCTACAAATCTTAAGATTTAAAAAAATTTTAAAAATTGACAGGTACATGTTAAGGCTAGTATCTCCTTTTGTGAAATTTTTTGACTTTTTTTTTTTTTTTTAAAGAAAGATAGTAAAAAGCAGACAGCTTTAGGGCTTTGAAATGTACCTACAGAAAATGAGAGTGCAGTGAACATAGTGTTCAGTCCTACAGTCAGAAGCAGTTGCTCCTTCCCATTCCACAAGATACCGCGCCTTTCCATCATGTGTCACCCGATGAGCCAAAACTCAGTATTTTTCACCACAGGTTATTCTACCTGCAGCACCAAAGTAATTGGTAATAGAGTTTTTTAAATGATTGAGTTGTAACTCCTGATCTGCTAAGTTATTCAGAATCTCTGTGCGGAGTTCATCGAATTGATAATCTTCCTTGCCTTCATCATCTTTCACAACCTCTGAATTCTGTGTCTGGAGAGCTCTTCTTGGAAGATGGCCTCTTCTCCTCCACAAATGTGGTATTGCAGCAGGCCAAGGTCTTCCTGTACGAGTTCTTTTTCTGGAGTCAGAAAATCCATAATGCCTGGAAATGCTAGATGAGGTAATTTCTTTTGTTCTGGAAGCACCTGTGACACCCATATCTGAGGTATTGGATGAATGTGCAGTTCCCTCGGTGCTCCCTATAGAACAAGGTAAATCCAAGATAGGATTCTCTGAAATTGATTCCTTATCCAAAGGTGGCTCAGCAGTTTTTTTAAATCAACCTACAGATATTTTCTTTCCTTTTTTTTTAAGCCATTGCTTATTTCCCTTGAATCACATATAAGTTTGGATGCCTTTCTGCCTTTCATTTTAAATTCATGGATGTTCCTTCAGGTTCCATCTCTGCTTTGAAAGCCACCTTTGGTGGCACAAGAAGAACACAGATTCACAAGCCAAACAAATGCTGCTTCTTCTTTATTTCTTTCCCAGACATAAATATGGCCTTATAATCATTTAATGCCTCCAGAACATGCTCATATCTTTTATATTTTGGTGTGTCTTCTGCCAGCTCTCCAGGGTGCCATCTGTCCCAGTTTTCATTAATGTATGTCATAAGCTAAAATTCAGAATCACAGTATTTCTTCTTGTGAATAACAACTTAGGTTGTAAAGGCATAGGTGTGCTATATCTACGCACTGTAATGGTAGACATTTGAGGTATTCTGGTCCAGAACTGCAGGCAGAGCAAATAAATGTATAAAACCTGTCTCCAAATAGCATTGGCTTGTGAAGGCATTGTATACAAGCCTTATGAGACCACTGTTTGCATTTGCAGCATTGCAGCATCTTTAAGTACCAATCTCCAGGCCCTCCACAATAGCAGTAACACTGCTGGACATTGGTTTTATGACCAGCATCCCATTCAAGGTCTGCCACACTATAGGGTAATGTCTACTTCATGACTTGCACTGCTTTAGCATTTGGTCCTTTCTTAAGTGCACCACCCTTCTTTGTTGTTGTTGCAAAACACACTGTCAGAACCACTTTTCATCTGAATTAATCACACTGGAATCAATATGAGGTGTGTGATACAACTGATGGTATCCCTGGCCACACTTATCCCATATAACCATTTCATTGGGAGCTTCTGAATACTCTTCTTGACATATTATATAGACCATTTCCCCACTTCCAGTGGCTCCTGTTTGAGTGTCCTTCCAGAGAACCCAGGATTTAGAACTGTCTTCAAATATGATAAAGCAGCTCTGTTTCAACATGTTTATCTTTTTGATAGTTCCAAGATAAAACAAGCCATCTGACCATCTAGTTAGGTCAGCCTGACCCTCTTCAAATTTACATGCTGGCTTTTTGGCTTTGTGTCCATCCTGTAAAGACAGCTTGGTCAAGGATATTGGGTCATTTGGAGACCCACTTGTGGGCCAGTGAATTACCTGCCCCTGTGGAGTCTTCATCATCTAGGGGGGAAGACGGTATGGGGTATTTGCAGTGCATCAAGCATAGGCTTCACCGCAGATACACACGGCTTTTTTGTTCTCTATAAAAACTCTCATTTGGTCATATCAGTGGTATCAACCACTTCATACAGGAAAAGAAAAACAACCAATCACATCCCCTTGGCGCTTCTCCCATGAGTCCGAGCATTTACTGGGCACCCGCTCCACCGGGCTCCCCACATGTACCCAGGCACAAACCAGGGTCTTGGGGATGACGGTTGGGGTTAGAGTGGAAGTTCTTACACTGGCCTCAAACACACCGCACTTCCCTACAGCCCTTCACCATTTTGGTTTCCTGAGGACTGCCAGTGCATTCTGGGAGTGCAGAGCCACTCCAGTGCTGAATGGTCCCATTCAATTTTAAAGTCTGAGAGTCATCTGTAGAACCATGGTTTCTTCTCTTCGTGACACAACTGTGTGACAGTCCCACCCTTTCCAAGGGCTTGCCCAATGGCCATGTTCTCAGCTCTACCCTCATCAAGCATCTGGGTGGCCACCAAACTCTAGGCCCCACCCTCCAAGAATCGGGGTGACTCTCCCCAATTTCCCGTGCACTGACTCAACCCCCTTAGCACAGTAGGGTAAAGGCCAGACTCTCCCCAACCTGTGGGATATGTGCCCCACCCTCTCTGAAGCCTGGGGTGGTAACACTCTCTGAACAACAGGGTGGAAGGCAGGCCCTCTGAAAGCTCTGGGGCTCACCCTTTCCGCACACATGGGTGGGGCCCCTCTCTTGCCCTGAGATGTTTTTAATCCAGACCTCAGCTTTCATGGATCTGCCTTTGAAGTCATTTTTCCTTCAATCTCTCCCTTTTCTGTCCCTTTTAGTCCAGGCTGGCAGTGGTTCCATTCATATAGATCTTATAAAACTAACAAACAAACAAGCAAAAAAAAAGTTGGTTTTACATGCAAGAAACAGGGGTCCAAGCCGTCAGACAGTAAGACTTCCACAGATCCTTTCTGGATAACTGCATTTCCAATCCTGACATATTGAAAAGACTGGTTCCATGTGCGGTTAAATCCTCACATGGGGATACTATTCTCTGGGGACTAATTTTCCAGAAGCTCAGAATTTCCCAAACCATCAATTTCTGGGTTTTTTGTGCCCTGGAGTTCAGTTCTCAGCTTATCCCTTTCTTCCTGCATTTTACTATAAGCTGCAAGGACAAGCCAGGCTGCACTTTCCACATTTAGTTTGGAAATCTCCTCAGCTAAACATCCAAGCTCCTCCCTTTCAACTTCTGCCTTCTATCTGACATCAGGCGTCAATTTTTCCAAGTTCTCTGCCCGTTTAAAGCAAAGATTGCCTTCCTTCCAGTTTGCAATTACAAAGTCATCATTTCTGTCTGTATTAGTCAGCTAAAGAGGTGCTTCGCAATATATACCAAAAATTGGTCGGTCTTTATAAAGGGTATTTATTTGGGGTAGAAGCTTACAGTTACCAGATCACAAAGCATGAGTTTCTTCTCTCACCAAAGTCCACGTGTTGGAGCAAGACAGCTGCTGACGTCTGCAAGGGCTCAGGCCTTTGGGCTCCTCTCCTGCCAGGGCTGCGTTTCTCTCCCGGCTTAGCTTCTGTTTCCTCCACAAGTTCAGCTGAAGACCATGAGGCTCTCTAGGCTTTGCATCTCTCCACAAGGCCAGCTGTAGACTATCAGGTGAACAGCTCACTTGTCTTCTCTTGGAGTGCTCCTCTCCAACATCAGAACTGCTTCTCAAAAATCTGCTTCTCAAATCTGCTGCCTTGCCTTTATACTTGAGACCACACCCACTGAGGGGCGGGGCTCAATGCCCTCCTGAGGTGGCCCAGTTAACACCCTAATCATAAACCAATCATGCCCAGATGAACAGATCAGTTTACAAGCATGATTCAATTTATATTTTTGGAATTCATAATTAGATAAAACTGTCAAACCATTACACTGTCTAAGCCCTCATCAGAAGTATCTTTAGCATCCATATTTTTACCAACAATCTCTTCAAAGCAATCTAGGTCTTTTCTATTAAGCAGCCAGATTCTGTAGGGAAACAGAACCAAAAGGAGATATCTGTAAATATTATGAGATTTTATAAAATTGTCTCACGTGACTGTGGGGAACTCCAAATTCCTAGGGCAGGCTACAAGCTAGGAACTCCATTGAAGGTTTTCAGTGAGTTCTCCAGGAGAAGCTGGGGCTGGCTGACATAGAGATGGAAATTCTCTCTTCTGACTGCTTTAAATTATCGCTTCTACTTTTAAGGCCTTCAACTAATTGGATGAGACGTCTCCTATTGCTGAAGGCAGTATCTTCAGTTGGTTGTAGATGTGATCAACCATGAATGCAGTCAACTTACTAATGATTTAGGTGTACAAAATGTCCTCACAGTAACAATTAGGCCAGTGCTTACTTGGCCAAACAACCAGGAACCATTGCCTGGCCAAGTTGACATATGAGCCTGATCATCACAGGGGGTGATAAGAAAGTTCTGGTAATGAATGGTGGTGAGGATAGCACAACATTGTGAATGTGATTAATCCCACTGAATGGTATGCTTGGGAGTAGATGAGATGGGAAATTTTATGTTGTATATATGCTTCTGTAATTAAAAAGAAAGAGAGAGACTAAAGAGACAATGACAATTAAATGCAATACATGATCCTGGACTGGATCTAGTAATGGAGAAAATACCTCAAAGGACATTAATTGGGACAATTTTTAGAAATGGAACGTAAAATGTATGCTTTATATCAATGTTAAATTTCTTAAATTTGATAATTTTAGGTGGTTACATAAGTGAATATCCTTATTCTTAGGAAAATATACATGGAATTATGTATTCAAGGAGAATGATGTATATTATAATCTCTACTACTCTCAGATGTTCAGAAAATAGATAGATAGCTAGTTATAAATAGATGATGGATTAATACATAGATGAATAGATAGAATGATGTGGGAAATGTGGCAAAATGTTAAAACTGATGGATCTGGTTATCTGGGGTGGGGAATATGTTGGAGTTCTTTGTATAAGTTTTGTATTGTTTTTGTAACTGTCCTGTAAGTTTGAAAAATTCCGAAACAAAAAAAAATTTTAAAGTTATAATAAGAAAAAAAGCAGACACTGCTAATATTGCCAACAAATACAGTATTTCTAAAATCCTTTACCAGCAATTACTTCTCTTCAGAGGGGGTCTGTGGGCTTCGGTTTGTGACTCTGTACACTATAGGGAGGGATGAGATGGCCTCCAAGGACCCTTTTTCCTAGCCCTGATGCTCAATGGACCTAAATGGGCAAATACAATTATGGGCATAAACCTAAAAATGTTGTAAAAAATAACCAACAAAAAGATACTGAGGTAGAGGAGCTGTAGACCAATAATTCTTGTTTAAAAAAAAAAGCCTATTTTGATATTTAATAAAGTATATAAGGCAGAAGACTTGCTGGTATGATATAGCCTACTTAACTAGTAAGAACATTTTAGGAGCATATTCAAAAAAAGTGAAAAAGTGAATAAGTGAATCTGGTGGGAATTGAAGCACATAATAAAAAGTTATATCAAAATAAAGCCAGTGTAATCTTGGTAACAGTGATACTTTTAGGTGTGAAACTCAGTATTAACTGTGCATGGTGTCAGTTGCAAATCCATAACATTTCTCATCTGACAATAGAGTTTCATGATGTGCTTGGTCAGTAGACCCATGTGGCAGTTTAAGACTATTTATGAATTTAAAAAAAAGACATTGATTATGTTTGTAAACTGATCTATTCCTCTAGGCTTGATACCCTTTGAATATATTAAATTCAAAGGTTTATGTTTACTTGGTTAAATCAAGACTAAGGCTTTGATTTGACCATGTCACATTAAGGCAACTCAGGATTGAGTCCCTGCCCCCTTGGTGGGCTATATAAACGGGCACTCAAACAAGGAGACAAAGTGGGCAGTTTCAGCCTTCATTGCTTACAGCACCAACTATATCCTTGGTTCCTACTACACAACCAGCAAGAGAGAAAAGACAAGAAAGCCCTAAACTAAAGGGAGAAATTTTTCCCAGAATAAGCACATCTAGTAAGCCAGATGTGAAGACATCAACAAAAAATTACAATCCACACCAAGAAACAGGAAGATATGGCCCAGTTAAAGGAACAAGATAAGCCTCCAGATAACATAAAGGAGTTAAGACAACTAATTATAGATGTTCAAACAAATCTCCTTAATAAATTCAATGAGATGGCTAAAGAGATTAAGGATATTAAGAAGACACTGGGTGAGCATAAAGAAGAATTTAAAAGCATACATAGAAAAATAGCAGATCTTATGGGAATGAAATGTTCAATAAATGAAATAAAAAATACACTGGAGGCATATAACAGCAGATTTGAGGAGGCAGAACAAAGGATCAGTGAGCTTGAAGACATGGCCTCCAAAAGCAAACATACAAAAAAACAAATGAAGAAAAGAATGGAAAAAAATGAATAGGGTCTCAGGGAACTAAAAGACAGCAAGAGACATGCAAACATATGTTTCATAGGTGTTCCAGAAGGAGAAGACATGGGAAAAGGGGCAGAAAGATTATTTGAAAAAATAATAGTAGAAAATATCCCAACCCTATTGAAGGACATAGATATCCATGTCCAAGAAGCACATCGTACTCCCATCTGAATAAATCCAAATAGACTGACTCTGAGACACATAGTAATCAGAATGTCAAATGCGAAAGACAAAGAGAGAATTCTGAGAGCAGCAAGAGAAAAGCAATGCATAACCTATAAGGGATACCCAATAAGATTAAGTGCCGATTTCTCATCAGAAACCATGGAGGCAAGAAGGCACTGGTATGATATATTTAAGATACTGCAAGAGAAGAACTGCCTGCCAAGAATTTTATATCCAGCAAGATTATCTTTTAAAAATGAGGGTGAGTTTAGAATATTCACAGATAAACTGAAACTAAGAGAGTTTATAATAAAAAGACTGGCTTTACAGGAAATACAAAAGGGAGTATTACAGCCTGAAAAGAAAAGACAGGAGAAAGAGCCTTGGAAGAGAGTCTAGAAATGATGATTGTATCAGTAACAATAACTAAAAGTGTCAAAAGAGTGGCAAAAATAAAATGACAGATAAAACCCAAAGGTCAAAATGGACGAAATAAGAACTGTCTTTGCAGTGATAACATTGAATATTAATGGTTTAAACTCCCCAATCAAAAGACACAGACTGGCAGAAAGGATAAGAAAATAGAGTCGTCTATATGCTGTCTGCAAGAGACTCACTTTGGACCCAAGGATACCAATATATTGAAAGTGAAAGGTTGGAAAAAGATATTCCATGCATGTAGTAACAAAAAAAAAAAAAAAAAAAAAAAAAAAGCTGGGGTAGCTATACTTATATTGGATGAAAAAGACTTTAAAAGCAAAAATGTTATTAGAGGCAAGGAAGGACATTACATATTAATAAAAGGGGTGAATCACCAGGAAGAAATAACAATTATAAATGTATATGGGGGCTGGCTGTAGCTCAATTGGTAGGGCGCCGGTTTACCACATGGGAGTCCCTGGGTTTGGTTCCTGGGGCCTCCTTGAGCTGGCAGACCACCTTGAGAAGGCAAGCCGCCATGGCAGGGCAAAGCCACCATGGGCAGGGCAAGCCACCACGGGCAGGACAAGCCCCCGTGAGCAGGACAAAGCTGCCCGCGAGCAGGGCAAGCTGCCCACGAGCAGGCAAGGCCGCTGTGCAGTGAGCTGACTCGGCGGGTCGCCGCAACAGGGAGGAGACAAGCAGACACAGAAGAATGCAAAAATGAACACAGCAAGAACAAGCAGAAAGGGGGGAATATATAATTTTTAAAAATGTATATGCACCTAACCAGGATGCCCCTAGATACATGAAGCAAACACTGGCAAAACTGAAGGGAGAAATAGACAGTTCTCCAACAATAGTTGGAGACTTCAATACACCACTCACAGCATTGGATAGAACATCTGGGCAGAGGATCAATAAAGAAAGAGCTTGAATAATATGATAAATGAACTAAACCTAATAGACATATACAGAACATTGCACCCCAAAACAGCAGGATATAAATTCTTTTCAAGTGCTCATGGATCTTTCTCCAGGATAGACCATCTATTGGGTCACAAAGTGATCTCAATAAATTCAACAAGATCAAAATTATACAAAGTACTCTCTCTGATCATAATGGAATAAAGTTGGAAATCAACAAGAGGCAGAAAAAGGGAAAATTCACATATATATGAAGATTAAACAACACACTCTTAAATAATCAGTGGGTCAAAGGAGAAATTTCAAGAGAAACCAGTAAATATCCCGAGATGAATGATAATGAGAACATATCAGAACCTATGGGATGCAGTGAAGGTAGTCCTGAGAGGGAAATTTATAACCCTCAATGCTTACATTAAAAAAGAAGAAAGAGCTAAAATCAATGACCTAACTACACAGCTGGAGGAACAAGAAAAAGAACAGCAAACTAATCCCAAAGCAAGTAGAAGGAATGTAATAACAAAGATCAGAGCAGAAATAAATGAAATTGAGAACAACAACAACAACAAAAAAAAAACAATAGAGAGAATTAACAAAACCAAAATTTGGTTCTTTGAAAAGATTAACAAAATCGGTGAACCCTTAGCCAGACTGACTAAGAAAAAAAAAAAAAGAGAGAAGATACAAATAAATGACATGAAAAATGAAGATGGGAACATTACTACTGACCTCACAAAAATAACATAGATCATAAGAGTATATTATGAACAACTTTATGCCAAAAAACTAGACAAAGAAGACGAAATGGAAAAATTCTTAGGAACGTACAAACAACCTACACTGACCCTAGAAGAAACAGAAGACCTCAACAAACCAATCACAAGTAAAGAGATTGAAACAGTCATCAAACAGCTCCCCAAAATGAAAAACCCAGGACCAGATGGTTTCACAGGTGAGTTCTACCAAGCATTCAAAGAAGATTTAGTACCAATCTTAATCAAGCTCTTCTAAAAAATTGAACAAGAAGGAATGCTATAAAACTCATTCTATGAAGCTAATCTCAACCTAATACCAAAGCCAGATAAAGATATTATGAAAAAAGAAAATTACAGACACATTTCCCAAATGAATATGGATCCATAAATCCTCAATAAAATAGTTGCTACAACACATTAAAGAATCCTACAACACATTAAAAGAATTATGCATCATGATCAAGTGGGTTTTATACCAGGCATGCAAGGATGATTCAACACAAGAAAATCAATCATCATAATACACCACATTAATAAATCAAAGAAGAAAAATCACATGATCTTATCGATTGATGCAGAAAAGGCATTTGACAAAATATAGCATCCTTTCTTGATGAAAGTACTACAAAAGATAGGAATTGAAGGAAACTTTCTCAACATGATAAAGGCCATATTTTAAAAACCCACAGTTAACACTGTGTTAACATTGTACTCAACGGTGAAAGACTGAGAGCTTTCCCACTGAGATCAGGGACAAGACAAGGATGCCCACTGTCACCACTGTTGTTCAATATAGTGCTAGAGGTTCTAGCTAGAGAATCAGGCAAGAAAAAGAAATAAAAGGCATCCAAGTCAGAAAGAAAGAAGTAAAACTTTCACTATTCGCAGATGATATGATCCTATATCTAGAAAATCCCAAAAAATCTACAACAAACCTGCTAGAGCTAATAAACAATTTCAGTAGAGTGTCAGGATACAAGATCATACTCAAAAATCAGTGGTGTTTCTACACTATTGTAATGTGCAATCTGAGGAGGAAGTCAGGGAAAAAATGCCATTTACAATAGCAACTAAAAGAATTAAATATTTAGGAATAAACTTAACCAAGAATGTAAAGCACTTGTATTCAGAAAGCTACAATGCATTGCTAAAAGAAATTTTTAAAAGACCTAAATAATTGGATGAACATTCAGTGCTCATGGATTGGAAGACTAAATATCATTAAGATGTCAATTTTACCCAAATTGATATACATATTCAATGCAATCCCAATAAAAATTCCACCAGCATTTTTTAAACAAATGGAAAACACAGTTACCAAATTTATCTGGATGGGTAAGAGGTCCCAAATAGCCAGAAATATCTTAAAAAGGAAAAGTAAAGTTGGAGGACTCTCATGTCCAGATTTTAAATCATATTACCGGGCCCGGCTAGATAGCTCAGTGGATAAAGAGCGCGCTGGGATACCACATGGGAGGCCCCGGGTTCGGTTCCCGGGGACCTCTCCTAGCGGGCAGACCGCCTTGAGAATGGCAAGCCGCCATGGGCGGGCAGAGCCGCCGTGGGCAAGGCAAAAAGCTGCCACGGACAGGCAAAAGCCGCCACGGGCAGGGCAGGTCGCCCGCGAATGGAGCGCAGCCAGCCACCCCGAACTGAAGCAAGAGCCGGCCGTGAATAGAAGCAGAAGCCGCCCACAAGCGAAGAAAGCCGCGCCTGCGCAGTGACCAAGTCTCGGCGCGTCGCCGCAACGGGGGGGGGGAGGGGAGATATGTAATAAAATAAATAAATCTTTAAAAAAAAATAAAATAAATCATATTACCTACCTACAGTGGTAAAAACAGCACGGTGCCGGTATAAAGATAGACATATCTATCTTTGGTCCCCGGGGCCTCTCCGAGCGGGCAGACCGCCTTGAGAAGGCAAAGCTGCCATGGGCAGGGCAAAAGCCGCCATGGGCAGAGCAAAAAGCCACCATGGGCAGGGCAAAAAGCCACCACGTTCAGGGCAAAGCCACCACGGGCAGGACAAAGCCACTCACAAGCAGAACAAAGCCGTCTGTGAACAAGGCAAGCCGCCCGTGAGCAGGCAAGGCCGCCGCGCGGTGAGCTGACTCAGCACATCACTGCAACGGGGGGAGACAAGCAGACACAGAAGAAAGCAAAAATGAACACAGCAAGAACAAGCAGAAAGGGGGGGAGGTATGTAACACAAAAACAAAACAAAAACAAACAAACAAAAAAAAGATAGACACATAAACCAATGGAACTGATTTGATGGTTCAGAAAGACCCTCCCATCTATGGTCAAGTGATTTTTGAGAAGTCTGTAAAACCCACCCAGCTAAGGCAGAACAGTCCATTCAACAAATGGTGCTGGGAGAACCGGATATCCATAGCCAAAAGAAAGAAAGAATACCCCTATCTCATACTTTATACAAAAATTAACTCAAAATGGATCAAAGACCTAAGTATAAAAGCAACAATCATAAAGCTCCTAGAAGAAAATATAGGGAAACATCTTTAAGACCTGGTGGTAGGTGGTGCATTCTTAAACCTTACACCGAAAGCACGAGCAACGAAAGAAAACATGGATAAATGGGACCTCCTCAAACTTAAATACTTCTGTGATTCAAGGGACTTCCTCAAGAAGGTGAAAAGGCAGCCCACTCAATGGGAGAAAATATTTGGAAATCACATATCCGATAAGGGTTTGATTTCCATTCTACATTATGATATCATACAACTCAAAAATAAAAGAGGAAGCAAACCAATTTAAAAATGGGCAAAAGATTTTAATAGACATTTCTCCAAAGAGAAAATATAAATGGCTAAAAAGCACATGAAAAAATTTCCATATCACTAGCTATTAGGGAAATGCAAATCAAAACGACAATGAGATATCATTTAACACTGCATAGAATGGCCATTATTAAAAAAAACAGACAATAAGTGCTGAAGAGGATGTGGAGAAACAGGAACACTCCATCACTGTGGGTGGGACTGTAAAATGGTGCAGTCTCTGTGGAAGACAGTTCGGTAGTTCCTCAGGAAGCTAAATATAGAACTGCCAAATGATCCAGCAATTCCTGTACTAGGAATATATCCAGAAGAACTAAAAACTGTGAAATGAAAAGACATCTGCACACTGATGTCCATAGTGGCATTATTTACAATTGCCCAAGGATAGAAACAACCCAAGTGTCCATCAAGCAATGAATGGATAAACAAAATATGGTATGTACATACGATGGAATACTATGCTGTAGTAAGAAGAAATGAAATTGGGACACATATGATAACATGGATGAATCTTGAAGACATTATGCTAAGCAAAGTAAGCCAGACACAAAAGGACAAATATTGCACAGTCTCATTAATATGAACTAAATGTGAAGAATAAATGCATGGAGTTAAAACCTAGAGTACAGGTTACTAGGAGATAAGAGGAGGGTTGAGAAGAACTGCTATGTAGAAGTATGTAGAAGTTTTAACTAACTTGACTGTAAAAGTATAGAAATGAATAGAGTTGGTGGTAACACATTATAGCTAGTAGCAGCTGGTTTATAAATGGGATTGTGGTTGAAAAGGGTAGTCTGGGCAAGTCAATGTCAATTTGAAAGAAAGCTGGAGAATAATCTAGGGACTAAATAATACTGTGAATTCAGAGGTGGATGAGAATTGTGGTTGATGGTACAGATGCAAGAGTGTCCTTCTGTGAGCTGGAGTGGATGTACGTCACTACTGCAGGGTGGTGGGAATGTGGAGGATCATGGGAAAAATACAATCAGTGTGACCTATGGAGTGTGGTTAACAGCAATACTGTAATATTCTTGCATCAATGCCAAAGATGTACTGTGTTGATAATGGGGGGGATATGGAAAAAGTGTGCCAAATGTATGCTATGGATGATAGTATCTCATAATCTGTAACAAATATTCCACCACTCTGTGGTGTGTTGGTGAAGGGGTGTTGTATGGGAGTTCTACACATGTACATGATTGTTTTGTAAGTTTACAACCTCTGTAATAAAAATATATATTTTAAAAATAGGGTGGGTTGGGGGAAAAATACACCAAATGTAAGATATGGACTATAGTTAGTAGTAAGATTTTGATGATGCTCTTGCATAGTTTGTAACAAATATTTCACAACAGTGCAAGGTGTTGGTGGAGGGGTGATGGGACCCTTGTATGATGTTATGCTTGTTTATTTTGTATGTTCACAACCTTTACTATACACTTATAGTTTATGCATGTTTATGTATGTGTTCTAGTCAGGGTTCTCTCGGGAAACAGAATCAACACGAGATCTCTGTAAAAAATATAAGATTTTATAAGAGTCTCTCACGTGACCGTGGGGATACACAAGTCCAGGTTCCGCCGGCAGGATGCAAGCCAGGGGCTCCGATGAAAGACTGATGAAGGGTCCTCGATGAGTTCCTGGGAGAAGTTTGCTGTCAAACAACGAGCTGGGAAATTCTCTCTGAATGTTGAAATCAGTTCCCTTTTATGGCAGTCAACTGAATGGATAAAAGCGTCATCCATTCTTGATCCAATCTCGCTGATTGATGCAGATGCAATCAGCCATCCATGCAGTAAACTCAATTAGCCCAGTGCTTGCTAGACCCAACAGCTGGGCACAATTACCTGGCTGAGTTGACGCATTAGCCTAACTATCACAGTCCACCCCTTGTCAACTCGGCAACCATACACGTTACCCTAAACCATACTTAGTCTCTAAGTAAAAACAATAACATAAAAGCATACATATATATTTCCGCCTAACAATGTTTAACTCCCCTGCGTACAACCAGAAACACGTTAATTTCCCACAGAATATGGTGCAAGACCTCAGGCAATATTCACTCTTAAACTTGACATCCTTAAAAATTATGACATGAAATTAATACAACTTTTCATATGATAGGGAAAAAGGTTGGGGAAGAAAACAAGAAATTAATTTTGTGTACATATACCGTCATACTCATAATGAAACAGGGAAGAAGGATTCATGACTATTACAGTCCTCGTTTCTGTAACTGGTCACGTGGTCGAAGTTCATATTTATCACTACCTTCTTCCACTACCCCTTCCATGTTCCCGTTACCCTCAGCAAGCACCTCAGCTGGCCGTGGTTCTTTGCCAGGTGGGGTGACCCAAACCTTCATTCCAGAAGATTCTGGGCCATTGTTAGTCCTGCTTGAATTGGTTTGTTGCAGTTTTCCATTGACTTTAATCACAGGGCATGGTAGTACTAGGAGACGCCCTAGAGGATCTCCTGCATTCCAGACAAACTCTTCTCTACCCCCATTATGTAGATGCAGCCCTATTTCCCCTTGATAGTCAGGATCAATCACCCCAGCCAGCAAAGTAAGTCCTTTCTTTGCCTGTTGATTCAAAGGCAAGAAGAGCCCAAAG
>PVKH010014621.1:0-16415 GCA_004027955.1 Chaetophractus vellerosus
TTGGGTACCACAGTTCATAAAGAAAGCTACTGAAGCAAGTTTAGCAGACCACAAGCTTGGCACCACGATTTACACTGAGTGTGTGCTTTTGTCCATGGTGTGCCATGTGATTTCAGTGGGGCAGAAGAGTGTGCCTGGCAGGGGATGGGAGTGGTGGTGGTCGTTGTATCATATAGTGGGAAGAGTACTGAGGCACGAAGCCTGGGGGTTCTAGTCTGCCTTGGACCAACTGTATGGCACCAAACAAGTCCCTTCAACTATGTGGAGTTCAGTTTTCCAATCTGAAAATGGGGATAAGCTGCCCATTACTCATAGGGTTATTAGGACAATCAAATTAAATAATGTATATGTGTTTGAAAAATATAAAATGTTACACAAACCCAAAACATCATTCTCATGGCTGTTGCTTTTTCCATCCTACCACATATATTTCCAGGGTTGGAAGATGGTCTACCTTTCCATCCTATATCCCCTATATGGTATGCTTCTCCTAAGCTTGGCTTGGGAAAACTGTCCCCCAAGAGTTACATGTTAAATTTTGGAGATATCAGTTTCCCACATGATCTTATTAAGTGCTCAGCTTCCTATTGATTAGGAACTTGTAACTAGAGTGAAGATGGATACTTTCTGAAAATTCTGATAAATGTACCTTTTCCATACTCAATCTTGCTCTGTTCCATTTCTTATTCTTGTGACTGTATACATTTTCTTTTCTGCCATGAAATAGGTTATGGAAACGTCTTTAAAGTCAAGAAGGCTATTTAGTCAGCTGCCAAGCCAAGAGTGAAGCATGCTTATGCAGATATGACACATCAGTATAAGAAAGGTATGCAGATAAATTAAAAGCATGATCTCAGTGGTTTGAGAGCAGACTTTCTGCATTCTGGCATCTCTGGCAGCCCATGAGCAATATACTTTCCCTGAACTATACATCCTATCAAAATGTCATCCAACAAATTTGCATTTTTATTTACTCTACAAGTACTTATCAAGTGCCACTATGTACTGGGAACTGTGGCCTTTGTATGTTTTCAAGCCAGTAAACATACCTATTTTATTTACCTAGGATCTTTGTAAAATAGCAGGGCCAGACATTATCTTTTAGCCTTTTGACAAAAGTAAAGCTCTGACCTGTGGAACTGAGCAGTTTTACCGAAAATCAGGGATAGGACAGAACTAGTCTGCCTTTTCCTTTTTCCATTCCCTGACAGCATTTTCCATTGACACTTCTGTCCAGAGGCATCCAGAGGTATAAGAATGACAAAACACAAGAAAGATCAAAAGTAACAAACTACATTTGCACACACTGCTCCCCTTCAGTGAGGTGGATGAGCTAAATGGTTGTTATCTAGGGAACTATAAAGAGGAATAGCAGGGGCCAACATCTTTTACTGAGATTTGCAGCCCTTGTTTAAAGAACTTGAAATCTAAGTGGGGGAAAGGGACTTAAAAAGGAAAATGCAAATCCACTACACCCTGCAGTAGAAGCTGAGAGCCCAATATGTGTTTCAGACAGTTACCATGAAAAGGGTTCTGGAGGGGAATACAGTGTTGGCCCCCCTAGTTGAACCTGAGGGTAGCACATAGATCATGGGGATTCAAGTCAGGTAGAAAGAAGTGACAAGAAGTATACAGCTTAGCCAGTATGTTTTGAATGCAAGGTGGACTTTTTGGGGTGGGAGGAAAGAGGGTGGCATGTGGAGAGATGGGTAGACACCTTTAAGGATGTCACCAAGTTTCTCTATTTAAGAACATAGGGGCCTGATCTGTGTGCTCAGGACCCTAAACTCACTCAGGGAACTCCTGCCTCCCACAGCCTATCTGCACCTTGCCTGCAGAGTCTCCATTAACACTGCTTTGTCCTCGCAGATTAAAAAAGCTGCCCCAAATCTGGAGACATCCTCAATGGCAGCAGCAGTGGTGGTAATGGTGGGGCGTAGGGAGGTTGGGTATTTCTCTGTGTGTTGATTAAATACATGTACAGATGGCATCAACACCATTGGGATCTCGGGGAATGGAGGTAGGTATTTTTTCAGTCACTCAGCATTTTTGAAGCTCAGAGAGGTAATAAAGGGAGAGGGCCTCTTGCCATGCTTAGCGTATGCTGAGTAATCAGTAAACTGGATCTTTCCTCTAGCAGCTCAACCTTTCCATGTGGTCGTTTACAGTGATACATTTGATTGCAAGTTCCCAGAGGGTCAGACAAGACACTGATGTCTCACAACACATAGTCTATAGTATATTCCATGCCCAGTAGGTGGTGGTATAGTATGTGGTGGGAGCACTTCCACTGGCATTTGGCTTGGCCAAGATGGTGGTACCCTGGGCTTGAAATGACCCTGGTGATGGGCCCTTCTAATAGAGGTCCATGGTGAGCTCATGGCAGAGCTGCTCATTCCCCCAGTAACTTCTCAAAGTTTTCCTTTGTAAGAGACAGATTGTGGTTGAGGGGAAAGCCAGTCCAGGCAACTGACCTGCCCTGCAGAGGCCCAGGGGACCTTGCTGATGCCATCTTTCTGGTACAAAGCTGAGCAGGCCAGTGTCAACAAGCCTTGTACCATTTGGACAAGATCTGTGAGTGACTAACATTTTCCTCCCAAGCAGCAGGAATGGATGGGCCTGCTGGGAAGATTTCCTTTGCTGTAAACTACTATAGATGCCTGGCTCCTGAATTGAACCAGAAGGTCTCTTCTCCTTTCTCTTGCTTTCTTTCCTATTTTTTTTTTTTTAATCCTTCAGCAGATGATGGGGTAGACCATTTGCTGAGTTTGTCCAGACTCTGTGAATAGTCCTTGGTCACTGAAGTGTGCAAAAACATGGCAACAACACAGGTGCTATTGTCTGAAAATGTCCTCGAAGGGAAGGGGGTAAAAAGAGCACTTATCCTGACAGTAAATGATTCACTATTCTAATATTGGAAGGATTTTTTTTTTCATGTGTGGCAGTGTAGAGAATTTTTGGCAGTCAGCTCTCATTTAACTAGTTCTGTATACAGCACACTGGAGCCTGGTAAGGCCTCTGGCTTTTTTTTACAGGCAGAGTTTTGGTGCCTGGGGGTCTGCGCTGTGGACAGGCAAGAGGAGCCTGCAGACAGGGAGTAGTCAGCCTGCTCCCAACTCCATAGATCCATGGCTGTGATAAGAGTAGGTTATCAGTATCCTTGCAGCTCCCCAGCAGGCCTTCTCCTGACCCTGCTTCAAAGTATCCTTGCTCCAGGGCAAGTTAGACCACCACCCTCACTCTCAGTTGCCACTGAGGATGGTGTTCTAATGACCCTCAGCCTTTTTCCAATCTAGACAAAGTACCTGAGAGACAGTTGGCAAAATGTCCCATGGCTCTAGTAAGGTAGTATCAGCACTGTTTTAAGGTAGAACAAGTAGAAATTAGAGTATCTTGGGTTTAGAGTTATGTCCTCTCTGGATCATTTTTAATATCTGTGAGCAGATTTGTAAGTAGAGCTCATTCAGTGGAAGGTAGAAGTGTGAGTAACCCACATGAATGAATAAGTTCCAAATCATTCATGTGGAGCTTTGGTGATAATCTGAAATGCACCCAGGACACCCGTGCGCGGGTTCTGTTGTGTGCTGCACACTCTCAGCCTTCCGACTGTAGGGCAGACTCAATTGGACAGTGTGTGGGGGGCAGGAGACCCAGCTCTTCACACATATTACCTCCAGTGCTTATAACATTTGCTCCCAAGAGGTCGTAGGTAATTAGTTGATATTTTAGAACCAAGATTTCATTTTTGCATCCTCACAACCTGATGTTAGAGCTTTAGATTCTGGGGAGAGCCCCTCAAAGCTTATTCAACTCTAAAATTATGTCCAAAATGGGAATTGAGATGCAATTAAAAGCTTGGAAAACACTATATTTATAATACCAAGCAAAAGGAAATACAAAACTGTATAATAGTTTTAAGTATGACTCTAGGGGACTTTAGATATTGTTATTTTCTCCTCAGAAATCCTATGCAGATGATTCCCTTTCGCAGGGTAAAGTTGAGGTTTAGAGTAGATGAACAAGTTGCCCAAGATCAAACAGCTAAGGGGAATAGGATCTGTAGTCAAACCCCAGTGTGTTTGACTCTATAGCAGGGCTTTCAAGCTCAGCTTTATTGAAATTTTGAGACAAATAATTCTCTGTTGTCAGAGCTGTCCTATGCATTGTAGAATGTAGCAGCACTCCTGGCCTCCACCCATTAAATGCCTGTAAAATTCCCCAGTTTTAGCCCCCAAAATTTTTCTCCAGTTATTGTCGTATATCCCCTGTTGGGTTCAAATTTGACTCAAATAAATGCAATTAAAACAATGAACTGTCATTTTTGTCTGTCAAAAGATTTAAGATAATACTCATAGTTAGCAAGTGAGACAAGATCCCCATGAACAGAGTGAGAGAGAGAGAGCGGCTATACTGGTCCAACATTTACAGAAAACATGTAATATGGGGGCATTTTCAGGACATTGGAATTGTCCTGCATGGCAGGTTGAAAACCCCTGATCTAAAGACTATTTTTTTTCCACCATTGCATTTTCAGAAGGAAACTTGGGGGGTATCTTTAAAGACTCTAGTTATAAATGGTATAAAATAAAATATAAATATTTTTATACTTAATGTCATATCGAGAGCCTTTCCCTAGATTATAAAAAATCAATGCAGTTGTCATTTTCAGTAACTGCATTCTATCCTTTTGTATGTTTGTACCACAGTTTTTAAGCATTCTCCAAATGTTGGACATTTAGAGGAGTTCCAATTTAGCCCCAGCATAAACATTGCTTCAGTAAATATATTTACACGTAAATCTTTTTGTGTATTCCTGATAAATTCTCTAGAGCATATATTTCTCTGAAAAGAATAATTTGGCCTAGCTGTGTGCCTATGATTGAGGCCCATTTTACTACCAACTGTCAGACTGTTTTCTGTAAATGTTGGACCAGTATAGCTGCTCTCTCTCTCACTCTGTTCATGGGGATCTTGTCTCACTTGCTGGCTATGAGTATTATCTTAAATCTTTTAATTTGGCAGACAAAAATGACAGTTCATTGTTTTAATTGCACTTATTTGAGTAACAAAACTGAAACTCTTTTATTTATATCTAAATTACATTTAAATAACAACATCTATTATTTAGCTATTTGCTTTTCTTCTCTGAAATATTTGTTAATGAGATGCATGTTTTTGTTGTTGTTTTTTGTTATAAGGAGATACCGGTGATTGAACCTGTGACCTCTTACACACAAAGCAGGTGCTCGACCACTGAGCTACACCCACTCTGTTGCATTGATTCTTTATTAGATCTAATTGGATCTCACCACTTTAAGATTTGCTACTTTCCTTTTTTTTCGATACAGGCTTATAACTGAAGTCCTTAAGCTTTTGAGTAGCAATAGAGGAAGATTTGGGGCAAGAGCAGGGAGAGGAAGAAATGGAAGGGGATGTTTTACATAAATTGGAGATTACCAAACTAGAATTAACTGAGCCCTGAAGTCAGAAGAAGAAAAGAGGGGCGAATGGCTTATTCCTGAGTTCCATGACCAGCGAGAGAGGATGTGATGCACAAGCGGTATCTGGTCAGAGATTTCCCGTGCTGGCCACCAGGTGGTGCCATGAGCCTGGGCTGATGAGATTGCTGTGGTACCAGAAGGCTAGAGGAGGGTGTTGGTGGGTGAGGTGGGAAGGAGGCCTAGTGCCATTCACCCACATAGGATATTCACAAGTTAGCGTTTGTAATTAAGCTGCCAATGATCACAACTTGGTGTAGTACATCTGTAAGTGTGTGTGTGTGTGTGTGTGTGTGTAGAGGGGGGAAGGGATTAGGACCTTTAAATATATATATATAGAAAACACTTTATTGAATTTAATTCACATGCCATACAATTCACCCATTTAAAACGTATAATTTAATGCTTTTTAGGATATTCAACATCACCACAATTTTAGAACATTTTCATCACCCCAAAAAGAAACTTTGTTTCTCTTAGTCATTGCCCTCTAATCCCCCCATTCTCTACCCCCTACCTACCATCGCCACCTCCTGAATCCACTAGTCTACTTTCTGTCTCTGGATTTGCCTATTCTGAACATTTTCTATAAATGGAATCAAACAATTTTTAACCTTTTGTGATAGGGCTGTTTATTACTTGTCTCAGCCAACATTACTTGTCTCAGCCAACATTAATTACACCTGTTTGACTTTGTGGAGGCATCAGGGTAGCTAGATAGACTGATTATTTTAAATAATATAGCATTTCCAGGGCTGTAGGACAGAGCAAACTACTTAGAAAAGTGATTTGCTGACTTTGCAGAGCATCAAAATCCCTTGGGAAGCTTCTAAAACTAAAGACTCCTGGCCTCCAATCTCTCCAGGCATTCAAATTTGGTAATTCTGGGGGTCAGCTTGCTTAAGATTGCTTTCAGTGCCTCTGGTGATCCTAATGGCAGTCAAAGAACAATGGAGAAAAGGAAACCTGGTTTTGAATGAACGCTTGAGAAGAAAATAGCCTTCCCCGGCAGACTGGCTCTAGCAACTGCCACTTCAAATCCAGTGCTCTGTGTAATTTTGCAGGTTATGACAAAATATATAATGACCTGTATCCGTCATTGCAATGCCATGCAGGACAATTCCAATGTCCTGAAAATGCCCCCATATGATACCTATTTTCCTTCTCCTGCCCCTCAGAACCTCTGGTGGCCATTGTAGGAAAGGAACTGCACCCTCATCATTCACCACATCTACATGCCGTGACACTGGCATGACAAGAGTGCATGTGTGAAAGCTATCAAGCCAGTGGCTCCAGTTATTTCATATTCAGCTGACAAATATCTGCAGTGTGGTGTAGTATAAAGAACACTGGATTTAAAGTCTGAAGCATGCCAGAATATTCCACTGAATACTCTAGGGCTATTGTGAGCATCCAGTGATAGTGAGTGTGAAATGTGACACACTACACAAATTAGGGTATTGGAATGACAGGACAAGATTGGACATTAGAGAGCATCTTGTTCACCTGACTAATTTCATAGTAGAGAAAATTGAGGCCCTAAGAGGTGTGAATTTCCTTGCAGAAGTTCATATAGCAGTTGTTAGTAGCACAGTCAGGACTAGTGCCTGGGGGTCCAATCCTTTGCCTCCTCTTTTCCCATTATGCCTTACTTCTCCTCATCCCTGTCTTTGGGAGCTGAGAGATCATCATAAACAATCACCTTTCATTTTTGTGAGTGAGGAAATTTGGGCCTAAAGAGGTTAAGAGATTTGTTCATGATTACAGAGCTAGTTGATTTATATTTGCTTTGGTTGAGTAGGAGTTCACATAATGACAGATGAATAATCCCAAATGGCATTCATAGATGGTTTTTAAGAACAAAAACGGGAGCACGACCAGGTTTTGATGGGCCTGAAACATACAATTTGGAAATTCTCTTTAAGTAAAATAACACAATATTACAAATACAAAATTAGGTACAGGGCCTTGGAAGTGGCCTGTGCAAATGAGGAGCCCTGAAGCTTAAGCTTCATTCACTTCACTGTAAATCTGCCTCTAGAAACAATAATAACTAGGTCCTTAAATCTAGAACGTGTGTTTTGCTACATTCTTTTCTTTGCATAACACGTGTCCTGCTGAGAACCGTTTAGTCACCACTACTCTCAGGTCATTCAGTCAACAGGTATGTATTGAACTTTTGCTTTGTGCAAGGAATACTAAAGAGGACAGAGGGAGGCAACAGTCTAATGCAGGAGATGAGGCACAAACACATGAAGGGAGACAATGTGACCACAGTCTTACTTCCCACCTGTGGTCCGGACCAGGGACAGTTAATGGAGCCCTGCTTCTGTTGGGTCCCTAATCTTGGTCTCAGAGAATCTTCTTTCCTCTCATAGACATTCTTCTTCCTCTATCTGTAAAATGGGGAGGTGGGTGTTGATGTGAATAAAATCATTGAGTTTTCTAATGATAAACTTTTCAAGATTTGCATGACCTTTTTGTTGCTTGTGCCCCTCCCCTCCAAATTCCCTTAAATCTCAAAACACTGCCTTGAAATAAATTTAAAGTGCTTTAAAATTTCATAGGGACAGGAAGTAGATTATAGGTTACCAGGGGCTGGGGAAGAGGGAGTTATTTCTTAATGGGTGCAGAGCTTCTGTTTGAGGTGATGAAAAAGTCGGGGTAACATATACTGATAATGGTACCCAACCAGGGGGTCCCGGGGATCGAACCCAGGTCCCTCCATATGGGAGACGGATGCCCAGCCATTCGAGCCACATCTGTCCCCCATGAATGTGATTAATACCACCGAACTGTATACTTGAAAGTGGTTAAAATGGGAAATTTTGAGTTGTATATATGTTACTATAATAAAAAGTTTTTTAAAAGTTTAAAGTACGTTTATTCTCCAGGGCCACTTTTCCCTACGATGTGTCTAATTCCATTGAAACAATTATAATAACATGGATATACTGAATAATATATGCATATTTTAAAAAAATTAATTTTATTTCCCTTTTGGTAGAAGAGCATCTTTATCCGATTTTATTTATTTAAATGTCCACATCAGAATTAGGTCCTATACTGAAGAAAAAAAAAGCCCCATTTCTGCCACTTTCTGTCAGATACAATGAGATATAGGTAAATCTAGAGTAAGGAGGGGGCTTACTCCCCTCCTTTTAGTTTAGTATGGTGTGTTTTCCATTATGTTTATTTTATTTCATTTTTAATTGTTACATTGATTTTATTGAATTCCTGTGGAGAAAAGGAGGAATCAAGAGCTATGAGACTGTAAGTTCCTGTATGTAAAATCAAGTACTGTTTGTCTCTAATCACAATTTCCTTCTTTGTCGGTAGGAGACATGGCTGAGTCCTCAGTATTATCTAAAACTCATGTTTTTCATGTCGGTTTTACTGTCATTCAGAAATTAGTCTCTGAAATGTTAAAGCATGAAGGGACATGACAACCTCTGCAGGGTTTACAATATCTCCTTGAAGTGCAGGATGGAGAGTTCCAAGCCAATGGTTTGAGGAGTGGCTGGCTACTTCTGATGTCATAACTAATACCATTACCTGTATCCCTCTCTGTTTTGAATCATGGCTATCAAACATCTCAGAAAGTTCTTCCCCGGTAATTCCAAAACTCTTAACAAATTAATCCTAAGAAAAATAAACAAATATGTGGAGGAGAGGAGAGATATTTAGGATATGGTTTTAATTAAAAATTTTAAGTCTTCTCAAAATCTTGTATGAGCTATTAAATATGGAAAAACAAATAAACCTCTGAGTAGGACATCAGTAAAGGCCATTACATTACCATTTGGTAATGAATCCTATGATAAAGAAATCAGTCTTTTCTCCAAATTTTTCTTCTTATCAACACTAAGGGAGTCATGACTATAGTTTTAATATACTAAATGTAGCTGTCCACTGAATTAGGCATATATAGCAATATATCATAAAAGACACAAATACCTACTTTGTTTATCAGCCTGTAAAATAGTGACCCTGCTTGCTATCATATAGCTTGTAGTAAAGGGACTGCAAAAGAAACACAACTAGTGGCCACCCTCAAGTTGCCAAACGTGGTTGGAACCATCTGAATGATTGCATGTGGCATAGTTCCCTCCTGGCCCTCCAGTGTGCCAATTAGCCAGCCCATTTACTTCTATGCCCATCCTATTAGTACCTGAATCCAAGGGAAAAGGCATGAATCTTTATTAAGTAATATGTACCAGTTTATCTTAATGAAGTATTTTCATCCCTGTTTTACAGAAAAGGACACAAACTATTAAGTGCAAAGCCCATGCATTATAAAAGGACACTTACTGAACACTCACTCTTTTTCAGGATCCACTTCAAAAAGCCTTACATGGATTATTATATTTAATCCTCAGACCAACCCTTCTAGTTTGGTATTACTAGTATCTTCCTTTTACAAGCTAGAAAACTCAAAGAGATTAAATAATTTGACTCAGACTACACAGCAACTGTGGTGGATGGAGTCAAGATTCAAATTCAAGCAGTGGGATTACAGAGCCTCTACTTTTGACCTCTTTTGATCATCTGCCCTATATCTCTGTGCTGTCCAATATGATGGCCACCAGCCATACGTGGCTGCTGAGCACTTGCAGTTTGGCTAATTCAAATTGCAATGTGCTTTACACACGTAAAGCACCAGATTTCAAAGACTTAGTAGAAAAAATGCAAAATATCTCAATAATTTTTGTATTGATAACATGTTGAAATTATAAATATTTTGAATATATTGGAAAATTAATATTACCTGTTTCTTTTTACTTTTTAAAAATGAGGCTAATGGACAGTTTAAAGTTATGTGTGTGGCCTGATTATATTCCTATTGGACATTGCTGCTATATTCTGTTCCAAATAAAGACTTTGAGATTTACTTAGGTCAGCAGTTCTAGTTTAAAATCTAGTTGGGTAGGGGTGGGGAGAGGTAGAGGTTGAAGCTATTTTTTAAATGTAGACCTGGGATTATTTATGAATTTGAATTAATTATCCCTTCTTCACCTCTATTGCCATGTGTGATTAAGTGTGATTGCCATTTAAGTTCTATTTTTAGTGTCCACATGGAGGGTTTTACCTGTCTGGGAATGTATTACCAGATGTCCCCTTCTGGACTCCCATGGTATGACTTGCTTACCACTTTCCACGCAGCTTTGTGGCCACTTTTGTGTCTGTCTCTTCCAAAGCTATCGGGCCCTAACTCAAGCATGGTGTCTAGCTCTTAGTCAGCACTCAGTACATAGCTAAGTGTTTGCTGTTGTTTGTTATTTTACTCTTCATAACTATGGACAGTCAGGGATTTCATGGATATGAAAGGAAGAAGTTGGGAATATTTGTGTGAGATGGGAGAATTACAGGCTAGAAAAACATTAGCATCTCCCACCTGCCCCTGCACATAACTCCTGCTTTTCCTTCCCATGGATGTAATTTCAAAAAATAGGGAATAACTGCTTGAAACCCAGAAACAGAAAAGAATATCCTACAAGGAGATCTTTGTTTGTCCAAAGCAGATATTTGTGCCATTTATTTATTAAAGGATACTAACTGATTTTTAGCAGCTCTGGATGGATAAGAGGGTGTAGGGGATCAGTAATTAAAGCAGGTGCCAATTTGTAAAGCCAAGTGAGAATGTTCTTTTTCATAGCCCAGAAGGTCTTCCCTGACCCACATCCAGTTGCCTTATCTTAATCTGCAGACTAATAGAGGGGACTGCAATGGCCAGTGGAATAATTATATCCATGATCCATGTATGTCTGGCCAGTGCAGAACCTCCAAAAGGAAACTTCCAACACTAGATAAGCTGACAGAAGGGGGCTCTGGGAAGGCACAGCACTGTCTCCCCCTGCCTCCTTACCCCTCTGTCCCATCCAGAATGGGCCCATCACAGCCTCTGCTACTCCTTATTCAAACCCTTTGCTGAGCTGTGTGTTCCCAGTGTCCTGCTACCCCCTGGAAAACCCAGGCTGGTAGGAGAGTTCAGCCATCACAGAAACCATCAAAGAACTTTGGGTCTAGGGCAGAGGATCGCCTCTACTATCATGGTGCCTTGATGTTGATGTCATCTCCTGCTTGCCCACTCATTGCTTTCCTGTTTTCTTTATTCTTTTATTCTTGTATTCTTTATTCTTTTCTTTTGTGTTGTACATTCTCTTGTTGGACTCTGGATCACTAATTATGAACTTCTTATATATCTGCCTGGCTCTGGTTTGGCCTCTAATGTCCCAGTTACCTTGAACTTCTGCCGGCTTACCAGGGTCATCACTGCCATTGCCCTTTCTCCTTACCTGAGAACCTGACATAGCCTGCTTATCTCTTTAGCTAGTACACCATGGGTACTGGAATTTCTGCTAGTGAAGTCACAACTTTGGTGTCCACGTGGACATAGTTTAAATGGTTATCTCCAGAAGTTCTCTAAGGTGCAAATACATTTACACAGGAGCAGAGTAACACGTGATCAAAAGTACCCATTGTCATGTTAGTAGAGCGTTTTACCCAAAGGAATGATACCAGGGTTCATGTCCTTAAGAGTGGGGATGTAGGGTCCAGGCTCTGGACAAAGGATGCCATTAATAAGTGGAGTTTCGAGTTAGATAGAGGCTTTGAATAATTAGGAGCAGCAGGACTCGTGGTGGAACCAGGTGTTAGAGGGCCCAAGTTCATATTTTGAGTATTCTACCATTTTGTCCATGTCCACCACCAATTCCAACCATTATCAGTTTCATTTATATGTCCCATTATTTTTCAACAATGATTGATTACTCAACTTAAGCCCCACTCTTACATCCAGCTAAATCATATAATTTCCACAAGAATCATAAAATGAAGTTTTTAAAGGACCAAAATGGGCCTTAACCTCAGTACAAAACCATGCTTGGCCTCCATTTAAATGGCTGAATTGACACTTCATTTCAGGCAGCAAATAAACTTATGTGAAGGGCTGAAAGGACTATTGCAAATTTCCTATTCCAAACGACCTTTTTAAAACCTACAAAATTCACAGCTATCCTAAAAGTGTCTCATTTTGTTTTTATTTTAATGGTGTGTGTGTGTGTGTGTTGGGGAAGGGCAGGCCTTGTGGCCACTGCAGGAAAATTAGTTAAATTCACAGAATAAAATTTGAACTTTTGTAAATGAGTATACAGCCAAAACAAACACCCCCTTGGAAAAAAATACACATTTTCTCTTTTTGCAAAGCAGGCAATGCCTAAGCAAAATACCTTAAAAGTGAACTAAAAAGCTTTTCTAAAATAAACAACCCTGCTTGTGATCCTAAATTGGGACCATATGAAGATGTGAAGGCTACAGATGCAGTGCACTTATACTTCACGGCTGTGCCTTCTGTTTGCGTGCCTCAGCGTAGATGACGCTAATGCTGCCTGTGATCCCGAGGGAGCCGGAGATTTTTAGATCCCAGTGTGGGCAGGAGAAGCAGAGGAAGAAAGGAAAGGAATGAAAACAAATGCCTTTCAAGACAAAATATCCCAACAATGAGTTACATTTTGCTTGTCTGCCAGCAAGCTCAACTCAATTCAGAACTTTCCTGGCACATATTGGATGATGCCAGGCTAGTGGGGTTTGTTTTTTTTTTTTGCCGATTGGCTTTGTGGAAAGATCCTTGTGAGGGGACAGGTTCACACTCAGAACATTAGGGTAACTCTAGCAAACTGCCTGCACCAGGACCCTGAAGCCAATCAATGAATAAGCCAATTCAGCAAAGATAGAATCATTCCTTTGTTTTTCTCAATTACCAAATGCTGTGCACTTTGGGGTCACTTGTCATGGGTTTAGAGAATGTAGGTATTGCAACATGAGCCCTCACCATTCTAAACAGCTTAAACTAAATTCTGTCTCTAGAGCAAAGGAGAGTTGATGTGGTAATATCCACCTCTAAGTGTAAGTGATCATGCTTTCATTTCTTCATTCCAGGATACGTGTTTCTCTTCCCTCACAGTGCTCAGGGACTCTTCCACTAAACTGGCACTTACATCAGATATATGTTTGTGTGGACATATTTTATGCCCTATAACTAGGTGGCAAACTCCTTGAGAGAAGGGCTTATGCTTCTTGGGTAGGGATGGATGAATACAATTAATAATTTAATTATTTTAGTATAAAATTGTTAAGAAGGTGCTGGCATTAGTAAAAAAAAAAGTTGTGTAGTGCCTCTGTTGCTCACTGCCCCAAATATAAGGCTATTATCACCAGAATAAAAATATGTAGGATCATGAATTTGAGCTCTGTTAACTTTGTTGTTGGGAATTTTTTATTGAGTAATAAAAGCAGCTAACATTTATTGAGTGATTACTACAGTCCAGGTAGTGACTGTAAGCATCTTACTTACAGTATCTTATTGGACCCTCTGGCAAGTGTATTATCCCCAGGTTACAGAGACAGAAATCGAGGTCCAAAGAGCTTGGGACTTTGTCAGAATCACATGATTGTGTGGCAGAATGTGAAACTGAACCCAGGGCCCTATCGATAAAATACTCTTCCTATTATAAGCACCATCTTGACTGTGGGTCTTCCATAAATGGAAATAAATTGCTTTTCATAAATGTGTTTGAATTTTAGGACTTTCATTTCTCACCAAGAGTCAAGATAAAAAGAAAATCTTAATATATAAAGTTGATTTTGAGGATGGTCACATGCAGAAATTACTTTCAGTTCTCTGCATTTCTTCCCGTTAGTCCACTTATATTACTTGGGTTGAAGAAAGCCGAAGCGGGGACATTAGACATCTAAAATTTAAAAATCTACCCTTAAGTTGACCATTGCTTTCAGGTGTTCCCATTAATAAGGGCTAATTGGGTTGTCTTTCTCCAATCCTCTCTCCTTCCCTCTGACTTCTTGGCTCCAATGAAGACAATAATGGTTAAGGAAACTGCCTGAATGCTGTACTTGAAGGAGAAAATCAAGGCATGGGTTTTACAGAAAGTGACTGATTAATCCTCCAATCTTTGAGAAGTGATTGCACTTTTTGTAAAAGTGTGTGTTTACCTACAGTTGTGGGGAAAAAACAGACTTGGGGGCAAGTGAGACATTCCTCAGGCAGGCCTTTCCGATTTCCTTGGGCATGGGGCTCCTCCTAGTCCCCTCATGTCCCTCCTAGTTCTCCACACTGGCCCTGCCCTGTCCCCTCACCTCCCACTCCTGCCCTGCGGCCTCTGAAACGACATGTCAGCTGCCTCACCTGCCCACTTTACTTTCCCCTCGTCTTCATCCCGGCCCAGGGAGCCTGTTCCGTCTCTTTGTTGCAGGTGTTCACTCTCCTTGCACCCTCAGCTTCCCCTCACGAGTCTGAGGAAAGAAACAAAGGAGGGTAGCCATAGTTTGAATAATCCATCTGACTGCTTCAGTCTCCCAGGCCGTTAACAAAAGAAAAGCTGGTCATCACTTGACAAGTGATGTATCGAGACTTGCTGGAGGAATGAAGGACGAGACGGCAGTGTATTTTTAGCGTCTGCTGCTTGTGGTAACGTAAGTGAAAACTGCTGGATCTTTTCCCCTTCAGCTGAATGGCTGGTATTCAGGAGAGTGTGCCCGCTCCCTGCCAGCTTCCCTCATGGAACTCCCTTTTTATGAGGTGGGTGACTGGCTCCTTGGCACCAGGCTGCTCTGCCACAATTCTTCTTTATTGCCCAGCACCGATGCCCACTTGTTTGGTTCCATGGGCAGCCCCAGCAGGGGAATGTGGGCGGGGGTGGAGAGGGTGCTGTGGATGAAACTCTGCTGGCTGTGAGCTTGTCAGGGTGTTACCCAATTGTGAGCCGAAGTCTGTAGGGCAGGGGCTGTGTCTGGATGCTGTGAACATTCTGGCATTAGACACAGAGCAAGGACAAGAGCTGGCTTCCCATCTCAGAATCATTCTCCTGGTGCCGGAGAGTGGGAATTTGACCTCCCTGATCATTGACCCTTTGGGTCCTCAGAATGAGCTAGAAAAGGAGAGTTTTGTGAGTTTGCTTGAATAATGAGGCCTCTGTTATTCTACAGGTTATTCTATCAAGGTTTGCTCTGGAGCTAGAGGTAATCTTTGGAAGATGGAAACCCATTTTAAAATGGATGAGCCACAAGGCCTCAGGAGGGCTCTCCTGGTGCCATTGTGGAGTGGAAACCAGGCTGAGAATCCCAGTCTCCAAAATAGTATGAACTTTCCAAGTGGCTTTGGGCAAGCAACATTCTCCTGGGACTAATTTTCTTTTATAATTATGAATAGTAATTCTTGTCCTACTGAACTCCCTAGAAAGTTTATGTAAGGCTGTAAAAGCACTTTGAAAATATTGAAACCATAACATTATGGTTTTAAAAAAGAGAGAGGATGGTATAGGCCCTGGTTTATTTTCTTCATTTCTGACCAAACTTGGACCTCTGCCAATGTTGCCTCAACTACAGCCAGGAAGGGCTTTTGCATCATGGAGTGAAGTCATCATAGTTTCATCTACGAAAGACATCGTCACTTGTACATTTAGAAAGACAGCACACCTTCAAGGGTGGTATTTACCCTCAATCCCCACAGAATTGGTTTAGTTGAGAAAGGGTGCAACTTGATTCTTTTCTTGTGAAATGTGAGTGAATATCTCTTTAAGTAGAGGCTACAGTTCCCTTATCTGAAACCTCAGGTAGCTGCAGAAAGCCTTTCAGCAGCCACACTGGGTGTCACAAACTCCAAGAACCAAGATCGTGGTCCCAGGGGTGCTCTTAGGGCTAATTTAATCTTATTTTATATACAATTTTAATAAGGCGTGCCCTCTCATTTTCTAGCCCTGGGCTACTCTGGGAGTGGTTTGTGGCCCAGCAGCATCAGCACCACGTGGGGACTTGTTAGAAATGCAGAATCTAGGGCCTACTCTCACCTCTTGAGTCAGAGTCTGTATTTTGACAAGATCCCCACGGGATCATGGACATGGT
>PVKH010014622.1:0-16422 GCA_004027955.1 Chaetophractus vellerosus
AGAGGAAAACATGGCAGACACAGCCTAATGGAGGCTACCACCTGGAAATAGTCTCAGTCAGACCACTTTGTGAACACAAAATGGGAGGCAGCAATTAGGGACACCTAGAAAAAAATTCAGAGTACTTTGGAGGAGCATGGCTGTGACCCAGAGGTCACACTACTTTGAGTTAGAATCATGGTGATTTGGAAATTAAACACAAATATGACTCCATTTGATCCTTTCGGGCTGGTAAGGCTAGCTAATTTTGTACATAGCTACACCTGCGTTTATCATTTTTTAGTAACTATGATATTTCCAGAGCTTTATAAGCAATATCTATAATCTTTTCGACAATCTTACAGGACATATATTGTCCCCACTCTCATAGAGGAAAATTGAGGCACAGAGTGTTTAAGTGGTTTGTACCTGGTCACTCAACTAGTGAAGTGGTATGTCTGTCTGTCCTCAAAGCCTGGGTTTGATTTTATCACTAGCTCTAGGCCAGATTTCCCATCCCAGCCTCGATTCCCAAAGAGCATGGGAATCCTGGGATTGATTGACATGCCAAACCTTGGATTCCAGTTGGAACTTCACCAGGCTGTGCCCATCATGGTACCTGATCCTGTACAGATAGGGGAGGATCATATGTGTGAAGTGAGGGAGGAGGGGCAGCTTCCTAAAAGACAGGCGATGATTCTGGGCGGACATATCCATCCCTGTCCACTGTATCTTCCTAGCTGAGGGGAACTGACATGTAAATTTGGGATAGGGGACCAAATGAGTGAGGAGGATCACATTGCACCCAAGCAGAAGCTTCTGCAGGCTTGCATTGCAAGTAATTTACTGCAGTAATCTCCAGAGCCTGAACCACGGAGTTGGAGGTCACCATCTCCTCGACGGGAAGAGATAAACTTGTTTCTCCCCAGACCTGACACCTGAGACCAATCTCAAACTGCCTGCTCCTTCCTTCCCTTGATGGATGACAGGATTGCCAATTCTAAGGGCACTGAATCTAATCTGTCTTGTCAGGTCAACCCAGACTGGTTTCTTTCTGAAAGAGTTGCTTAGAAAATTGATTTCTTCAAACAATTATATAGCAAACATTTGCCATTCCCTTAAAAGAATAATACAATAACAGAAAAGAAATTAGAGTATGGGGTTCTATATAATTTGTTCACTCCCTGTTGCAGGCAGAAAGAGATAAAGATTAGGCTGGGGTGACGTGTAGTGTGTATCGCCTACATGGAAGTGGCAAAATTCATTTAGCTTGAAATAAACGGTTACCATTTATAATTAAACTTTCAAAGGGTTGTCCACTGATTGAAAAACATTATCCCCTGCTCTTGTTTCCAGCTGTATTTGGAGCTGATTGGCTAATTTAAGAGCAATATGCCTTTGATATTTGAGTCTGTCGTTCACTTTAACTTTAAACAGACATGCTGGGAAGAGGAAGTTGGACTGGTGATGTGCTAATTCTTGTTTGTGATTTACCCCCGAGGAACTAAAAGAAATCTGCAACTTATTGTACGTTAAGAACTGAAATTGGAGATGGCCACATCTGGTTTGTTGGTTGGTCCCCCCTCCCCTTTTAAAAAATAAAACAGCCACCAAAAATGCTTAGACTAGTTTGGTGATAATGGTTAATTTATCAGGGATAAAAGCTTGGAGGCTAAAGTGTCCCAGAGAGAGAAGTTGAGGAGTTTTGAAAGAGAGGTTTCAAACACTGGGAAGTAAAAGGAAATGTTTTAAAAAGTGTAATATGGGTGAGGGTCAGTGACCTCGTATATAAAAGGGGGGCCCAAATGATTGCACCTATTCCCTGGGGTTGTAAAGATGAAATGAGATGATGACTACAAGGCATGTGGCCCAGAGCCTGGCACAAAGTAGAGCACAAACCATCTGCGCTCTATTGTTATTAATATTTCCACCAACTCACATATTACTCGATTTGTTACAGTGAACTTGGCTCGTGCAATAGGGAGAAATAGCAATGAAGTTCTTTTCAATCATTCCCCCCGACGCCCAACAATTGAAATCCATAAGTGGTAAGCAAAGGCAGTGGGGTAGATTTGAAAGAGCATGGTCTTTGGAATCAGAAATGATTTAGTCTTGACTCTGCAGTTTGCCAGTGTGTGTCCTTAGAAGAGACAGATAACATCTCTAGCTTTAGTGACCCATTTGGAAATTAAGGGGAGTACAGTGCCTTTGGAAAGAGCTGGTGGAAAATGAGTTCATTTCATCTTCCTGGGTTTAGCAAATCCAGATTTCCCTTCCTTCTCCCTGCTCTCCCCTTTCTTCTCTTTCCCTCCCCTCCCCTTCAATTCCCTCTGGTGCCCTTTCCTTTCTTTTCCTCATTTTTGGTTTTGTCTTTCCATGTAACATTCTCCATACACTGTTATCCCAGCCACTCAGATGTCTTGCTTACTTTTTTTCACTTGCCTTTGAGATGTTCCTTTGACCTTAATTAAACTCAAGAGCCTGGAAAACTTAAGTCCCTCCCACCAAAAATAAAAGTATAATTTCCAGGCCATTTTTTCTTTTTCAGGTCCTATGACTATAACTTCTTATTTCTTAAAACACTTTCTTTTCCCTTCCTGTAGTCAATCAAATTGGCTTCAAGTAATTTTTTTTAAAAATTCTATGTGTAAAGAGGCTGAACAGAACAAAAAGGAACCAATGGCAATAGAAATGAATGACCCCACGTTTATAGCCCTTCTGAAAAGGCTTTGTCATTTTAGAGATGCTTTTGACTCTAGTCCAGGACATAACAAAGCATGGTCAAAATTTCCTGAGAATCTCAGTATAGTGAAGCCTGGGATTTATTGAGAAAATCTTTCATGATGAGATTTCCAGTTTATATTTCCAGGTGTGCAAAATGGTTTCCCAGAAGTTTAATGAGAGGGCCAACAGGATAGGTGCTTGCCTGATTTAAGTAGGTATATAGATTTGTGGTCTCCCATCACACATGGATATTATTGAGTCTATCCTGGTTAGTAACATGGGATTAAGAAGATGTTGAAATGAACTCACCATGCATGAGGTCCTAGAGAGGAAATACATACCTCATATGGATGAGTCTTGGTGTGTGAGCATGGCTACAGGATTGTGCATCTCCTGGGAGCTTCAGAACTTGGAAAAGAAGCTGTTTCAAAGAATAGGGTACAAAACCATTTATGAAAACCCCAGCCATGATTAAGGAGTGCATGAGAAGATGATGAGGAAGTAATGAGAAACCAAATGTAATTATGAAGGAAAGAAGTTAACATTTTCTGAGCTTCTGCTGTCTCAGACAGCATCTCATTTCATCCTCTCAAGAAATACAGCCAGAAGATATTCTCTCTGCACTAACCCCACCCTAACAATCACCCATTTTATAGATGAAGAAACTGAGGTTCAATGGTGAAACAACTGGTCCAAGTTCCATACAGTTGGTAGATGGTGATGACAGGATTTGGGATCAGGGTCTGCCTGAAGTTAAGGTGTATGCCTTTCTAACTTCTAGAGCTATACTTATTTAAGAGAAATATTTTTTACTTTATCAGAGGTTTTTTTAAGGCTACCAGAAATAAAATCAAGAAAAATATGAAATTATAATTCTATAAAATATTTTCATTCTTTTTTGGGTAGAAGTCTGTCATAATGGTTAAAAGAAGAGGATATAGAGGAACACTAACTTTTGTTCAATTCCTGGCTGTGCTACTTATGAGCTTGTGACCTTCGGCAAGACGGATGACCTTCATGAAGCTCAGTTTCCTCGTACATGAAGAGGAGGTGTTGATAATACTGACCTTAGGGGCAATATGTAGCTCTACGTCATGATGGTCAAAAGCACAGATTTTGGGGAGAGAGTGGTGGGTATTAATTCTGGGTGCTCTTGTGCAACTCAAACTCTCCACCCCTTAAATTTTCTGTTAAATAAAACGCAGGTAATAATACAATGCCTTTAGGGTCCTTGTAAAGATTACATAAGCTATATTAAATGATGAGCCCAGTTCCTGGCATATAGTAAGCCCTCAGTAAATGGATACTAATTGCATTCTTATTTGAAATAAAGATTGCTTGTATAAGAGGCCTAAATCCTATGACATGGTTAGCAGATACTGTGTTTAGCTGAATTTTCAGTGATTCTAGGAGAAGGAGGGACTTGGTGATAAGGCAAAGAGAATAGCTGAAAATCACATTTTCTGAGAAAGCTTTTCTTCTACAATCCTTTTGGCCTTTCTTCCAGCTTCTCTGAAAGATTAGAAGTCATTATATTAGGGCTCCCAGAAAATTGATGTCTTTATTTAAAAGAGAAATATTAGCATTTTGCTAGAAGCTACAAGGCTCCTGTGGGACACCAGGGTCAGCAGCCTGGGGTGGGTGAAGAGCAAGCCCACCCCCAGGAGCTCAGCTACCACCCTTCTGAGCTCAGCGTTACAGCTGCCTCAGCCCAGTCCTTCAAGGCAACTTCCCATCATAAAGGTGGTATTCCCACATACCTCTCCTTAAATGAAAATAAACAGGGGAAATTATGAAATATTACAATATCACATTGGCTGTATCTAATTTAGAATTCACAATAGACCAAAATCACTGTTTACAAAAATACTGTCTGGGTGCCAGATACTTTCAATGAGATTTCCTATGTATGGGAAAACACAATAAACAGAGCAGTTACCTTATTAAAAATCCCAGTTCCTTTGTTTATATAAGTGCCAGGTGTTTATAAAATATCATAGTTCATGAATATTGTTTCCCAGTTGGCCTTGGTCTTCAACATGGTGGTGTGAAGCACGTCAAAACTTGCAAAACCAAACTGAATATGAGAATAAAGTGTGGGTTTTGAAAAAATAAACTTATAAACCCTGAGAACAATGTAGACAGGCCAGAGAAATGGACATGACATTTTAGGACCTTCCAAGAAGGAAAAAAATTTCTCCGGAGAGAGAATGGTTCAAAATGGAATGAGAGTTTAATTGCGTTGCAGGGAGTCAAGCCAGGCCTGGAGGACAAATGGGAGGCAGCGTCTTTGAGTTGGAGCATCTGTGCCAAAGACCCTCAAGATGTGTGGGCTGGTGTGATGCTCTCCCCTCCTGGAATGTGTTCCCACTTCCTTCCCCAACCCCCACCCTCCTAATACACCTGTTTGCAAGGGCTCTCTTTCAGAGCCAAGCTTTGCTTCCAAGGAGGACACTGCATAAGAGTAAGGTCATTCTGAGCTTGTCTCACTAACAGCCTGCAGATCAAGCCTGATCACGCTGACCAGAGAGGAGAGGCATTTGGGCATACTTTGAATACCACACAAGTTCAGTGTTTCTCGAAGTGCCATCCCCATATCATCAGCTTTGACATCGCCTGAGAGTTTGTTAGAAATGAAAAATTCTCAGACCATCCTTAGACCTACAGAATTAGAAGCTCTGGAGTAGGTCCCGGCAATCTTCATTGAAACAAGCTTTCCTGGTGATGCTGGTTTGTGCTGAAGTTTGAGAACTCCTAACCTGGTTCATTGGGTAGTGATACCCCCCAGGCCTGCCCCTTCCTGCTCTTATGCAGGAGGCCAGTCATCAATATAGCTCCTATTTATGGAATGCATACTACCCTCGATGTACAATATTTCATTTAATCCTTTCTGCAGCCTTTAATTATAGGTACTATTGTTATTCCCACTTTACAGGTGAGGAAATGGACATTCAGAGAGGTTAAAGAAGCTGTCAAGATCACTCCACTAGTAAGTAGGAGAGTTAGGGTTTAAATCCACATCTATCTGAAGATAATAGTCTTTGCATGCCTTATGAGCCTCAACTTTAGAACTCCTGTCCCATCATAAATATCTGTCTCATTAAAGAAAACTGTAGGAAGAATATCAGATTGTGTACTTAGAAGGAATTTACTTAGAAACTTCCCTTGAACTTATAAATTCTCTAGAGCCGTGTTCCCCCCAGTTTTCCCATGGGCTACTAATTTCACAGGATATTAATTGGCAGTTACACAGAAGTAGAATTCCATGGCCAGATAAGTTTAGAAAATGCTGGTTTAAATTTTACTAAATCAGTTTCTTAGGGGAGAACTTCTCCCCTTTTAATAAATAGCTTTTAATAAATACAGGTATGAGGCAACTCTTCAAGGGTACAGCATAGATGCCATGTTCACACTTAATTTTCTCACAGAACTTTTCTCACATCTAAAAGTCCCCAGAAAAAAGATTTTGTAAGTCCTACCATATGATGTGCTTTGGAAGCCATCATACATGCTGAGTGTAAGTCTCTAATCTTAGCATACTCCCTGCTCCCCTAGGTAGGCTGAGCTGTGGATAGAGACACTCTATGTTGAGTGGAAACACCCCCCAACAGATGTCTGCCATTTCTTCTTATTCGTTCTGTGGCATACAGAGATGTGAAAACAGATACGACATTCCCTGCTCTGACTCTTTTCTCCAAGGTTCAACTCCTCAGCCCTTCCAGCCACTCCTCATTGGTTCTATTGCCATCCTCTTTCATCTGGACGATTGCAGTAGCCTCATAACTGGCTTTTCCTCTTCTGCTCTTGTGGCTTCTCCAGGCTCCACATCAGCTAGAGCAGACTCTTGAAAATACAAAATAGATCCTATGTTGTCTTTGCTTAAAACCCTTTAGTGGTTCTTCATTGAACTTGGGTTGAAATCCAGCTCCCTAAAATGACCTAAGTCCCAAGACATCGCCTCCTCCCAGCATGAAACTTTACCAATGCCTTTCCTTCATAAGGCTCTAACTACACTCACCTCTCGTTTCCTTGAACGGCCGTTTCCTACCTCTGGGCTTTTGTACTTGCTGTTCCCTCTGCCTGGAATGCTCTTCCCCTCTCTTGGAGAGTTTATCTCCCACTGATCTCTTGGGTCTCAGTTTAAATGTCATCTTCTCAGAGGCTTCTCAGATGAACCAGTCTAAACTTAGGGGCTCTGTTAATGATGATCTCCCTAGCACTCTGTCCTCTCCCCTCATAGCATAGCCCATGCTTAATAATTTTATGTTTGTGTGGTCATTGGTTTAAGATCTGCATCCCTCAAAAGTAAAATCTACTGTATATCAGTAAATACCATTGCACCTAGCATAAAGTAGACTTTCAGAATTTTTGGATAGATGGAAAGTTGTCGGTTTCCAGAACCATTACATTCTTCACCTTCACCTTCTCCTATGCTCATGCCCAGAACTAACTCACACCGGGGGTGTGTCCTGGCTGGGGTAGGTTAAATGGAGCCATCACCTCTGATGTCCTGAATACCATGCCTCAGTTAATATGACCAAAGACCAAATTAGCTTTCCTAGTGACCATCCTGACTTTGGGCTTACATTAGACTTACATTGTCTTCAAACATACCCACTTCTTCCCACTTGCTCCCCTGCGGTGTAACTTGCCCTAGCTAAACATGCACCAAAAGTTCCAGATCCTCCATCTCAACATCCACCATCCACTTCTCTTTCTTTGAGCACGAATCATATCTTGCTCTTATCAGAGTTGCTGATCACTTGCACAGATACTAGGTTGAGGGATGGGGACTAAGTCCTGTGCTCAGACCCTCAGAGGCTTCCCACTAAATTAGCATGATCCTTTGGTGATAGCTCCTCCTTCAGTTGAAGAGCTAATGATGGTATTTGCAGGCACTGTGTCAGTGGCTGAGAGGACAGTCATGTGGGCAAGGCTATGCACCAGGATTGACACCACAGGTATCTCTGCACATAGAACTAGCATCCTCCATTCATACCCATTTTGATCCCATGTCTTCTTCTCCTCCATGTTCTAGAATTCTCTGAGCTAAATGGATGTCTTTTTCTATTCTTCTACATAGGTATTTTTCCATTTAAAGTTCTCTCTGTATTCACCTTCAATATTTATCATAGGAATTGAAATAAGCTTAAGAGGCAGAATATAGAGATATGGTTAATAATTAATGATTAAAATCATGGTCTTTGGATTCAGACAGAATTCATCACTCACTAGAGACGTGACCTCAGAAAAGCTGTTTAACCTCCTCTGAGACTCAGGATCCTCAAACACTAAATGGACATTTCAAATGCATCTTTCAGAATCACGGTGAGGATTAAATTGACACTGTGCTTGGCACATAGAAAGTCCAGGGTCAAAGGGGTCTGGGGCTATTGTGGTTTCTTCTCATTAGTATTGTTCAGTCTCTGCCATAACTTTCTTCCATAGCTAGTTGCTTTAGGGCAGGGGTCAGCACAATTTTTCCATGGAGGTCTGGATAGTAAATATTTTAGGTTTTATGGGCTATACAGTCTCTGTTACAACTATACAACTCTAATGTTGTAGTGTGAAGGCATCGTAGACAATATGTAAAAAAATGGGCATATGTGTGCTCCAGTAAAACTTTATTTGCAATACAGGCCATAGGCTGGATCTGGCCCATGGGCTGTAGTTTGCTGACCCCTGTGTTAGGGCTTCAGTTTTAATTGTCTATTTGATTGCTTTGGGAAGTTTGCACAGTCACTGTCTTCCAGGCCACTTGACTTTCAGCCTGGGAGGCAGGAATCCTGCCACTGTGATCATGTAAATTCATTTTTGCCAGATGAGCCTCTGTGCCATGGGTGGGAAACTCTGCTGATAGTCGAGGAGGAATGACCTCAGTCAGGCCAGAAAATATGCCTTCTTGGGAAATGTCTTGGTGGTGACAAAACCAGCATATGGAAGGAGGACAGGAAAGTTGCCCAGTCAGTTGATTTGATAAAGATAACCTCCTGTAGCAAATGCCAGATTAGAAGAGGTTCTGGCAAGTACCAGCTGGTGAAGAGAAAGGGATCCAGTGTAGCTTGCTGGTTTTCCTGGCTGGAAAAGTGAATCCTCTCTATTAATTAGGATTGTGTCTGTCCTCTTGTAGCTGAAATCTGACTACAGGGTCGAATCAAATAGAAATGTAATACTGTGAACCTAATGGGAAGTTGGAGGACGCAGCCCATGGGGGCATAGCTGGTCAAGGTTTTAAAGACCCAAGCCCCAACTTGCTTCCTGTCCCCAGAGCCTTAGAGTGTGGCTCTTGATGTAGTAATCACAAGACGGCTGCTACCTGCAGGAAACAGGTGCAAACTCCAGGTTAGAATAAGGGAGAAAAGGCAAAGAGCAAAGGCTGAGCCAGCGACGGCAGTTCCGGGAGCCTGGCACAGTGGACTTGTGCTAGAAAGTGTCATGCGGCTACCCTTAGCTACAGGGGAGACTGGGAAGTGAGTGTTTTCAACTGGACACCTTGATACTCCAAACAAAAGTGGGCTTCTGTTAGTGATGGGGAAAAAAGAGAGTGGACCTGGAAGCGGCAATAACAACCTTGCACCATTCTCCAAAATGGCAAGTCAGACAACTCAGACAAATTTCCTCCTTTCTAGAGGGGGATGGATCATAGTACCCCTCTCATACAGTTGTTGTTAGAATTAGCTAAAATAATCCATGTAAAGTGCCAGATTTTATTCGACATCATTGTTATTATTTACGACTTCTTCTATCCCATCCCAACCCCATTGAAAGTGCATTTTTCTTTGAAGTAAATTGATTAGGCACCAGCCCACTTGTAAACTTGCCCAAGAAAGAGCCAATGCTGGCCCCACCTAACCTTTTAGCTGTCATTACTTCCAATGAAAAAAACAATAGAGCATACCGTGGAAGCAATGAATAATTCTATTGGAAGGAGTCCCAAGGGAAGATTTGAGGTAGGTTCTGAAAAGCCTCTTTTCTGGAGTTTGCCAGGCAGAAAAGAGATAATCAGAAGGGACAATCGTGGTAAAAAGAACAGCGTATGAAAAGACAAGGCGTCAAGAAGGAGCCCTGTGCCTCATTATACCACATTGTGGTGACTGCTTCCAACTGCAGAGATATCAGCGGAATGTTTCCAAGGGTCCCAGGGGCGCGGCTAGGGGGTTTTTAGGCAACTGCAGCATCTTGGCTATAAAAGATGAGCTCGTTGTAAAATATTTATGCTGGACAAATGGACTAGAAATTTGGGACTACCTATTCGGAATCTGTTTCACTACTATTTATTCTACACTTGCTGCTTTTCCTGTCCTAGAGTCGATACTTTGTATTTACCATCCCATCTCCCCATTGTAGTAACTTTATGAAGTAACTGCTACAATCCCCATTTCATGTGGGAGCAAACTGAAGGCCAGGCTGGCTAAACCAGCGCCCAAGTCCACCCGAGGGAGAGCAACGGAACCAGTGCACGTTACCCTAGCCAGCCTGTCATTTCCCTAGGCAGGCCACCTCCCTCTGCCATCACCTTCATGTTATGTAGGAGATGGCAGCACATTTCAAGACTTGTAATTTTAGGGCTAAAAGAGCTTAGAGATGCTCTGTCCACTGTGCTGGCCACTAGGTACACGTGAACCAGGGCCTGAAATGTGCTTGTATGGCTGGTGGACCTGAGGAGCCGAATTTTTAGTTTCATTTAATTTTAATTTATTTTAGTTTAAAAACAGATACTCAATTCAGATACTGGAAAAGTTTTTAGTAGGTTCAGAATAACGTGGCTTTGGGAATTTGCTTTTGACCTGCAAACTTTATGAAATCTAAATACAGATCAAATATGTCCAGTGAAAAGTTAGTGTCAAATTGCAATGTGCCATGGGAGGTCCCGGGTTTGGTTCCTGGTGCCAAATAGAAAAAAAAAAACAAAACAGACAGACAACTAGAGAAAAAAAAATTGAGATGTGCCATAAAAGGAAGAAATCCCTAAAGTTCGAAGACTTAGTATAAAATAAATAATATCTCATTCATAAAATTTTTGTATTGATCCTATGTTGAAATGATAATATTTTGGCTATATTAGGTTAAATAGAATATATTATTAAAATTAATTTCACTTTGTACTACTTTTAATGTGACTATAGAAAATCTAAAGTTACTTATGTGACTCATATTTTGATTGAACAGTACTGCTGTAAAGGGCACGTCTCACTTTTCAGTGAGGAAATCTGTCTTCTTTCTGACTCAGAGAACTTGACCACTGGACAGGAACACATTCCATTCACACCTTTGAGTCCAAAGGTATGACCTTGGTCAAGTCACCATGCTTCCATGGACCCTGTTCTGGAAAAATGGGAAGAATTCTTTCATGCTCCAAATTTCCATGATCCCATGAATATATCTTTAAAATCTTCAGACTTTCAAATGTATCAATCATCAAAGGTTCATATAAGAGGAAAATCAGCTTTAGATGATATTTAGAAAACTGTTTGGCAATGAGTTATGCTGATTTAATCCTATTACAGACTTGATTTAAAAGCTAAATAAATCAGTACTTAACCTTATTGAATAAGCTGTAAGTATATATATATATATATATAAAACCTTTATTTATAACTCAAAAAACAGTCTACTCAAAGTCTAGGTCAGCCAATTATCTGCATTGATTGAGGCTAAAAGGAGAGGATCGGGGTCATTTTCAACTTTATAGATATATAAAGGTATTATTCTTATTTCCATATTTCAGATAAGAAAACTGATTAAATAACTTGTCCAAAGTCACTTAGTAAGGGGTAGAGCCGGGACTCAGGTTGTCATCTGTTTGAGTCTGCACTCATACCCACTCCTCTATACAATGTCAGTACCCCGAGATCTGACTTAGAGCCTTTCACAGTGCTGTGTTCTCTCAGTACTGGGCTGTGTACTGATGGACCACAGCTGGGTGTATGCTGAATCGGGTAGGAATTCACTGAAACTTCGAGATGGGAGGTTATGAATTAGCCTCCCAGACCAAAGGCAGTGCTGCTCATTTGTTAATTTGATTTTGTTTAGGTTACTGAGCCATGATTCATCCTTAATTGCATTGTTTTGAATGACTAAATAGCCTAAATATTAACCAACTGCTCAATGGTTGCCCAGTCTCAATTTAACTAGGGCATCTTCAGTTTAGGAGTCATTAACATCAAAATGCTGTGGGGCCTCCGCAGGGTTCTGGGTGATCTGCATACCAAATGATGGTCTCAGTGCCTGGAGCCATAGAGCTCCAGTGAATGGGGAAGGTGCCCTCCTGTTGCCATTCCCTGGGTGGGACTTGGGCCTTTCCACCCATTTGGTTGAAAATTCTCATAGATGGAAAACCAGAGGACAAACTAGTCTAATTCAACAGATAGACCTTCCTTCTGACCATGAACTTTTGTAATGTGCTCCACCAGAAATGTTTTGGAATATGTTAAAGCATAGTCAGATTTCCAGATTAAAGCATCTTTCCCAGAACATCTTCTACTGGACCTCAGATTCCTTATCTATCAAATAGAAGTAATAATATCAGCTCTACCATCTACTCCACTAAGTATTTGAGCTGAGAAAATGAGATGATCTCTTAGGGGCTTCAGAATAGTTTTCAAAACACTTTAGCAAAATGTAAAAAATTGTTGGTTGATTCTTTCCCAGAATATTTGTGGGTATCATTAGTCTTTGAATATGGAATGTGTCTATTCTTAACTCCATATCATATTTTGACCCTTTGTTTACAACTAATGACTCTAAAGTAACTCATCCACCTGTGAAAGACTTTGAGGACCTGAGAAAACATATGAACTTGTGCACCATTCATGGTTAGTTCCAGACTCCAAGGGTTGAAGGTGAAAGAGGTTATCATGGGAATGACTGTACTAGGCCAGTGGGTGGTGTGGTTTTCACCACAGTCTGAGGATATGGCACACCCCACCTCCTAGACGAATGCCTCTCAGACTTCAGCAAGCGTTAAAAACCACCTGAACTTGTTAAATTTGTTAAAGCACAGATTCGTGGGCCCCATGTTACAGGATTTTGTCTAAGTTCTTGACTATGCTGCAGATATGAATTTCAAGAGCACGTTGGGTTAGTTAGGTCAGTAATTTATTGAGGTAGGGAGGGAAGAGTAATGGATGAAAATAACAGATCTTGGATCCCAGCTAGAGAGGAAGGGGCTGAAGAGTGATAAAGAGGACCGGTTTACAGGCTACAGTTTCCCATTATAGATTATACATGCTCAGGTTTTACTTGTGTGTTGATCCATGTGGGCAGGGCACGGTGAGAGCAGAGCACAGAAGACAAGAGAGGGCAAGAGAGGGAGAGAGGCTTTTGCACCTGCTTTTTAAACCATTAATTATTCCACCCCTTTACTAATGGCGTGGGAGGAGTTCCAGCTGTTTGCTGTTTTGATTGATTACCCCACCCATCAATCCCCCCGGAGGGCCCAATTATAAGGCCCCTGGAGAATATCCAGGGCTTCTCCTGGCTTCCGGAGGAAATCTCATTTGTGAGGGTCTTCCAGCAGCCATCTTGGGGGTATTGATGTCCAGGTGGACTTCCTGCCAGGTTCCAGATCCATCTGTTGATTCCCTATCTTACTAGCCTGCTTCACCCATACCCAGAGACTCCAATTCAGTGGGTTGTGGATGGGACCTAGAAAGTGCAGTTCTAACATACTCCTGGGTGATGCCGACAATGCCCACCCACAGACCACCCATGGGAAGAGCTGTCCTAGGTGAATCCTGTACAGCATCCCAGGCACTAGGACCATCTAACCAGCCTCAGATCCTTTATCTACTCGGACAGCTGGGCGGTGGCCCCAAGGAACCGTCTCATCCCAGAAATAGCCAAGCCAGAGGGAGTGAAATGGCTCTTTATGTAATTTCCAAATGCTCTTAAGACCACACATAAATTTTCTTAAAAAATAACCCCAGGTGCAAACATGCAAGAATCCACTTAACACAAAGACTGACAGATTTCAGAATAATTGCCTTGTACTACAAAAACTCCCACCCCAGTGGATTAGAAAGGAAAGCCTGGGTGGAGAGTTGCATATGTTAGGGAGAAAGGGAGAAGGGCTCCCACACTCTCTTCCATCTCACAATCCTTAGCCTGCTTATTGTGATGGGGGCAGTGCCTGGCAGATCTGTGAAAGGAGCCCTTTTGACTCCTACATACAGAGCTCCTGAACTGGGCTGGTGTGCTGCAGACACAGGGATATTCTTTAAGGTGCAACATCTGGACAGGGCAAGAAAGGGCTCGACCACATGGCCCGATGGCCTGCTGCAGCAGGTTTGAAGGAATGACGTCATTCATTCTGGACCAGCAGAGTCATCTGAGCAGGCTGCAAAGTGTGTTTACTTTTGAATCTTAAAACACAACCACAGGTAAAATGTTCGCGATTTAAGTCAACTTGAAGACCTGTCGCCGAGGACCTGTGGCAATAATAATTCATGGGGAGGATGGGGACTAGGAAGAGGCATTTACAGGAAATTGCAACCATGTTAGGAACTTCAGGCTCTTGGTTGGTGGAGCATTTGGCCATGGGTTGTATTAATCCAACTGAATACTAATATGCATATCTAAGTTCATTCACTCTCTGGATTAGGGCAGTATCGTATTAGCCTAATATAGCATTAGCCTAATTTAATACAGAAAATAATTACTCAGGGGATCCCTTTCATGAAAGGGTATTGTTTCTATAGCAATTCCGTATGTTATTGGTCTGAGACAATGCAGTGCCAATTTGCTTCCCTCCCAAAAATGCATACTACCAAAGGTGGGCTTCTTTGTTCTAGCTGTGGCTTAAGGGCAGCCGTAGTGTGGACAAGGAAGAAATTCTTGTTCCCTGCAGATCAGATGTCTACATCACCCTGGGGAACTCCTTGCTCTGACTGATGCTCTGCCTGCACACCTTTCTCTCTTGCCCAAGGGAGTGGAGATGGGGTGTTTAAGGTCCTCCCCAACTCCCAGACTCTAGGTTTGGAAACAGAGCCATAAGGTACCTGCTGTTTCCTGACATGGGAGGCGAACTCATCTTTGTGGACCCTCTGGAATCCCCATGGAACCAGGCTTGTGTCTTAGTTAAGTGGAAAAGTGCATCCTTGACTGAAAAGGAAAATCTGAGTTGGTGTCAAGTCAGTGTCAAGATCCTAGAAAACGCTGAAGGTTGGCACCCATCCCTGCAGAGGGTCCCTTGGCCTTGTGCCCCTGCACCCCTGACCCTACCTAGGCCAGGCCTGAGACGGAGAGAGAGGCCATGCTAGCCTTGAACATGAGAGATGATTGCTGATGCAGTCCCTATCTCCTCTGTCAGCTGCACCTCCTGCAGGGGCTCCTACAGTTTCCTCTTCTGGGGTGTTGGCCCTGAGTTTGTTTAAGCCCTCATTTACTCTTGCCTGGACTGTCACAGGGGCCTTCTAATTGGGTTTCTTTGCCTCCTGTGTTTCTCCTTCCACTCCAGCTTCCATTCTGCTGCTTAATAGTAATTTAATAGTACAGTTTTGAATAAGATACTCCTCTCCTCCAGAGCTTCCCATGACTCCCACTGCCTTGAGAACAAACCTAAATCCATGTGGTGTTTAAAGCCCTGGATACATTTCCACCCTCCTTCTCCACCTTCTCAATACTTCCAAGATTTGTGTATTTTCTTCTGCTGCTTCAGCAAACCTGGCCCATTTTTAGGGGTTTTCAAATATAATATGGCTTTTCCCATCTCTGGACCTTTGTTCATTTTGGCTCCTCCTGCCTAGAATGCTGTCTCCTATGCTTTTTGAACCACTATTCAATCTTTAAAGCTGAGTTCAGATTCCTGCTTTTCCAGAACACTTTCCCCATGCCACCCATTTAGAAACTGTCACTTTGGAGTACTTATTTGTTCTTCTATCTTATTTATTTATGTGCTGTCTGACTGCTCCAGTGGATTCCAAAATCTTATGGAAAGGGCCCTGTCTGGATCATTTCTGTGTTGCTAGCAGTGAATCTGGATCATAAAATGCTCAGAGTAAACCTATGGGGTCAGGAAGCCCTGTACCTGCTCTATATAAAGCATCTTCATATGCTGCCCATTCTTTGCACAGATCTCAATTGCTTCCCATGTTCTGCTGGATATCATCAGTGTTGACTATTGAAATCAATAAAGCAGTCCTGATAGCTGTTTTTAGGTATTTGACCATCATTGGGCAATGTCTCTGAGACTATGAAAGGAAAATTCCTCTGGATAACTTCTGTGTAACTTGAGAATGCCTTTGCTACCACCCTGTATTATTTATCATAAAAATTTTGGCCTTTCCTCTCTCTAAGTCAAACTCAGCATATAAATGCATTACCTTCCCTCCAGCATGGGACATGACTCCCAGGGATGAGCCTCCCTGGCACCAAGGGATTATTACCAAGCACCAACTAGCAATGGAACTGGAAAAAGACCTTGAATAAAAGGGGGGAAAGGTAAAGACAAATGCATTTATATGGCTAAGAGACTTCAAAGTGAGTTGGGAGTTCATCCCAGAAGTAACGCTTCTGCATGTCTCAAGGATCTCATAGACTACCAAAGTAGATACTACCTCAAATAGTGGGGCTCCTGAGGGCTCTGGAGACACCAGGTCCTAAGGTCAGGGCAGATAGCTCTGGAGTTTGGTGCCTTGCCAGTGGGCTTACTTTGGAGTTTGTGCTCCTGAATGTGACAGAGTTAGACTCAGTTGTGACTTCTCTACACACTCCCTCTTC
>PVKH010014623.1:0-16423 GCA_004027955.1 Chaetophractus vellerosus
ACGCCTTTCCAAATACCCACGTGTACACATGCTCCCTGCGCACAAACCCAGTTACCCTTCGCAGTCTGCCCCAGTGGGATGGAGAGAAAGGAAAAGGGCAAATTCTGGCTCAAAAGGACAAATGGTGAAGACCAGCGGCCCCAAACCCCAAAGGGCAGCCTCGGCCGCGATTTTCTTGGACCCCCTTCCCTATCCACGAAACCCTAGAGTTGCCCTGAAAAGAAGCGCTGCCGCCAGATGTGCGCTCAGAAGAAAGAACCCGCCCGAAGTTTGGAGAAGTTGGAGCGCCAGCGCGCAAAGATGCCCAGGTGCCTGGCCCGGTAGGCGCGCGGGCCTGGAGCCCCCGTGCGGGCTGGCAGAGAAGTGGGAGGGGTGGCCCCACACAGGGAAGGGCAGTTCGTCTGGTCTTGGACTCTCTGGACTTAGGTCAGCTCCCCTGAAACTGGAGCGCGCGCGCCAAAGTCCCACTTTCCAGAAGGGCAAGGCAGTTGCACCGAGCGCGCGAAGCATGAGCCGGAGAGTAGCTGCTCCCACTGATGCAGGATCTGGCTGCGCTAGGTGCACGGGTCACCTGGCACATTTCTTGCCCTCGAAGTTTTTCTTCTTTCTGTCCAGTGCCCACGTGTTTTTATTTTTGAAGCGTGCTCCATATTCTTCCCTTGGCCATGTCTTTTCCCGACTCCCATCCAAATCTCCCACCGTGACAAGAGAGTGCGTTTGTATCTGCACCAAACCGAGGGTGGACGTCCCGGATCGTGTGCACGTGCCACTCCCCTCCCCTAGCAGAATCCACGGGAGTTTCCTCGATTCCCAGACGAACTCGGATTGTCGCGTGTAACGGGTGCCAGTCCTGGCACGCATTAGGTCGTAATCCCTGCATTTGCGGGACAAGAAAATGATACCGGTGACTCTTACCTGACTAAGAGGGGGGTTTGCCGTCGCGTTTACATTTCTTTCGGCGAAGAGAAACCTAGACCGGATCGAACAAATATGCCTTCTCTGCGGATGTAGCTTCCCCGGCGCGTGACGCTCCTCTGGCGGCGCGCAGCCGGGACACTTGTTGCGTTTGCTGGGACGCGGGAGGGTTGCGCCAGCTGCCCACGCGGACTCCCGGGCAGGGTCTCCGGGGATGCCCACGGCCATGTAGTGAGGATGTATTTCTCCACGGAGTGTTTTTCGTTCATTCCTGTATGTTCAACATGTTTTCTCTTGTCGTCCAAGTTTCATTAGCTGCAATTTTGAAGTCATTAAAGTAAATCTCCATTTACAAGAAAATTTACATTTGACTTGAAAATAAGGAACCTTGCGGGCGCGCGGGGAGAGGGGGTGTGGGGTGGAAAAATATCAAATATTTATTCTCTGACTCTTCGTTAAATCAGGACGGAAACTTTCGAATTCTCATTAACCCTTTCGTAGAATCAACCTTCTTTCGTTTTTTCGTCCTTCTTTGCCAGTTTCTTGCTGGAAGAGACACATTTCCTGCGCAAATTAAAAATCACAAACCGTAACAAGGAAAGAGGAACAATTTGAGGAGGTGTTTACTGATTAGCAATTATATTTTGCTAAGTGTTCTTCCTACTTAATAATGGCATCAAGGTTTGTTAATGTAATGGGAATTCAACTACTTTTCCTCCGTGGACTGTTGCTAAGTCAAAGATTTACACGTACACATAAAGGTTGGGTGGCTCACTCCTGTGTTTAGGTGTGGCAGCACCTGTAGAATGTGTCTCTTGTGGTTTCATTTCCTTCCCTTTTCGTTTTTCTAGTGATATATCAGAAACAGGAGGGGACTGTCTCACCAAGCATTTATTAGTCCAAATCTTTAATGGCTAAACGCACTGGCCCGTGATTAAATGGACGCTGCATTCTGATAGTGTGCGATATAGTTAACATGTCAAAGTATTATCAGATTAGAGTTCAATTTAAGCATAACTGAAATTACTAGTTGTACCTGCGGGGGCATAGAAAGAGCCATGCCAGAAGTTCAGACCACTGCAGTGCTCTTGTTAAAATAAATGATTTTCCTCCTCATCAGTTAAGGAAATGCCAGCCTACATTGCAAAGAACAAAAGTTAAAAGAATATTAAGAGGAAAGGTTAGAGTAAAGGTGATAAAATTATGATGGCCATTGCTACTATAGTAGTTCAACATTTTAAAAAGAATATAAAGTAGTTGTCCCCTTGCTTTACGAAGGAAAATGATCAGCTAAGAGTTTTATATTGGTAATGAAATCTTAGGTTAGTGGACCTATGCAATCATAAACATATTTAAACTCTCCAAACACTATTCCATATCTTGTTACTTTTAAATTAAGCTACTTCTCTATCAGTTTTTGTATTTTATGCATAATTCATATAGAGAAGAAAAAATATCTGGCTGGTTATTGTGTAATTTGAATGATATGTTCTTAAAACTTTAATGGGTCAAAGAAGAGCCTAGGAAAAATTTTAATGACATCTTTCCTCATACAATTATGAAATTCCTGTATGATAATTTAACCATGCAGTTCTAATTAACGACCTAAGAGTTAGGTTCACAACTAATACCGTTAAGATTTTATGAACTTTTGGTAAACTTGCAGGTCTGTGTCTTAGCTGATTTTATTTTACAACTTTTAGTATTAGCCCTTACAGCTGTAAGTGTTACACTGTAAAAGAGATTCTTGGATAACCTGTTTTCTCTTTAAAATGCTAGTAGCCTTTCTCTATAAAGCTATGAAAACAAAGGTTATTAAATGTGAAACTCTACTTATATAGTACAGTCTATAAAAAGGGCACAATTGCTGTACTTTGATTTTGATTTTTGGACTTATTTAAAATAGTTACCTGAGAAAAATGCCTCCTAAGTGGGAACACGTGGCTGTTGTTCCCAAGTTCAATGAAAAGACATGGGATTTGCATGTCAGTCTTCTCAACTGAATAACTAGTATACTGTCAATATATATATGTCAATCAGGTGTAATATGTTATAGCACACAAATCCTCTGCATTCTAATAGATCATTTATTTACTCTTTGGTATATTAAAAGTGGAGTTCAGACCCTGGACACTTATTCACAGCTTCCCAAGCCCATCAAATCCCTCACTACTAAGTTTTCAGTTTTTGTCTTTCCAGGAATCCTCTTTCAAGTTTTCTCTACCCTAACCTATCACATCTTTCTTGAATAAACTCTTTGAATTTATCCATTTAATCTGCACATGTTAGCATGTTGCATGAAATCTCTTTTTAAGAAATTTAATGCATCTGTAATTTGCCCTGACAATTATGTTTTAAACAGCATGACATCAGGGGCCACGCCTCTTTCACCATTCAAAACCTTTGATTAATAAAGGTCAGCACACAATTGACATTCAGCAATTGCTCCCCTACCTGTCACCTGCATGCCAGTGATTACAAGTTTCTGTGATTGTTGATGTTAGCAAATCTTGACTAAAGTGAGAACTGCGTTCTTACAGTAGTGTGTCATAGCCAAGCCTACAAAAAAACCACACACACACACACAAACACAAAGCCATTATCATTTTAGTAAGAAAAATATTATTATACAGTCAAAACACTGAGGGGGACAGTCTTGAAACCAGACCAAGACGATAAAAACTACTCTCTCGCAACTTATATTCCTAGATCTTCAGTAAAGTTTCAATTAAAGTACTTTTATGAATTCAAACATTAACTATAAACAAACTACAATTTTATTGTCACATGGTTATGCCATCAAACAACTACAAATCAGTATAGGTTATATTATTTTCCTTTTTAAAAAAAATCAAAATAGCATTTAGCTTTCAATTAAAATATTTTTGTTACTATGCAAATGGTACAATTTGATGTGTGTCAATGAAAGGAAATTGCATTAGCTGGTTAAAGCATTCATATTCCCATTGCATCTTCTTCAGTACCCATGTTTTCTAAGATAAGGGGAAGTATGTTTATTGATTAATAATAAGACCTAATTGGAAATTTTTACTAATCAAAAGCAAACATTTCATCCCTTCCTTAAAGTGAGCTCTGCATAATAGCTGTATCTAACCCTGAGTCTACTGATGCTAAAAAATACCTTGAGGTTACATAATTAATACTAAATTCCTGCAAGAACATTGTATTAATTCTCTTACATAACATTTTCTTGTTATGACACAGAACTACATTTCCAAGATGTTTCCATTAAAAAAATATCGAGTCACTTTAGAAACCCATTGGGATTCTGAAGCAGTTTTCATTTCTCAAAAACAGATACAAATTAGACTACAACCATGAGTTCTGTTTAAATAATCAACTTTCACCAAACTTTTACAAGTCAGGTGTATCAATTTAGTTTGCGATTCTGTTTTAAGAATCAAATAAAACCAGTGTGAGAATTGTATCTCAAAAGAGGGGGGCAGGGGTCAAAAGAAAATAAAATGTTTATTTAAAAGACCCAAAATCCAGTTGAAAGCATTTACGTAGAAAGTGAACATGAAGAAGAGTTAGGAATAAAAAGCATTAGCAAGGGAGTAGCTTAAATTATTAAATAGGCTTTGTCCAGATTCCTATAAATATGTTATTTGCTAATGAGCATATAGTTTAATAAACAGTTGCCAAAATTGATTGTCCCTACACTGCTACATACCTTAGGACCCACACAAATTGTCTCATGATGTTAGAATTGTATACTGTTAATGTTTGAATAAGCAGGTTTCCATCTGTTGCTTGGGAATCTTTTTCTTGCAAATATTTTTTTTTCTTTTAATAGGGGCTGGACATGTGTGCTGATATAGAGGTCTAATACAGTTCTGAGAAACTGATATAAAGGTCTAATACAGTTCTGAGAAAAAAAAGAAAAAATGTTGGCTATTCCAGATTTGTCTCAGAAAAAAGGCAAGGCCTGGGGCACAAGTGTGGCACTCCAAGCTTTGTTCCAGTCCAGACAAGATTGCATGGGCATTTAAGAGGCAGGCGTTTTCAGGACTTGGAATTGACCTGAGTGACATTGCAATGACAGATACAAGCCATTATATATCCTGCCATAACCTACAGAATTGAGCAGGAGAGAGTGTAAACTACAATGTAAACTCTAACCCATTTAGTGGCCATGCTCCAAAATGGGTTCACCAATTGCAATGAAAGTATCACACTAATGAAAGAAGTTGTTAATGTGGGGGAAAGTGGGAGGTGTGGGAGTGGGGCACATGGGAATTCCTTCTATCTTTTTGTGTAACATTTTATGTAATCTATGTATCTTTTAAAAATAAAGAAAAGATATATATATTTTTTAAAAGCCGAGGCAGGGTGCATTCCTATGAGTGAATTGTTCCAACATGAGGCCCTGACTTATAAAGACAACAGGTTTTAAAGAGCAGAAAGAGATGGTTTTTCTCTCAGAGCTTCTCTTATTAAAGTGCCGAGAGGAAAAAGGAGAGAGGGAGAGAGATCAGGCTTACCAGGCTTAATCAGTGCTCGGCTCCCTCAGCTGCTGACGTATGTGACACTATGTTAGACACCCAGCGGCGAGGCACTTTTTTTTACGGATTTGGATTTTACCATATAGAGGGTCCTAATCTAGACTGTGTTGACCCTCACTGCTGGCACTCACAGGAATGCCATGTGAATGCTTTAACCAGCTAATGCAATTTCCAGAGTCTGTAAAAGCAATGAGCTATAAGAGAGATGTAAGTAGTATTTATATATTCAGTCTTTTGAAATGGACCTTATGAGAAAAAGAACTGATAAGACGCCAAAAGATAAGCGCCTTTTTTTTTCCCCACCCACGTTTATCTCGACAGAGAGCCATAGAAACCTGTAAAAATCGTTCAATTACCAATCTGAAGTAAGGGGCAGTTGAGATTAGTCAATGTATGGTCCATAACAGCCCCAGCCCCATCACATTCATTTTGTTTGATTCAGAAATTGGGGTTTTATAACTTTGGGTTTCTATAATGCACTAATGTTGCAGTCATCTACAAAGGCAAGGTCAACAAAAGGGGATTTCCTCCCCCTCTCTGATCTCATTTGCATCCACATTATTCTCCTGACAATGGAGGATAATTGAAACAGGAATGTGACAGGGTTTCATTGTTTCAGAATAGATTCTTGCTAAAGGATCCTCTCAGTCTCCTGAATTCAAATCACTTGCCTTTTCACTAACTCTAGGATTCCAAGTAGGTTATATCGTGACCCATCAGTGTGCAGAAAAGCTTTACATTTCTTCCTCTCCCTCCAGCACACCAGGTAGAGATTTCCACTGGAAGGTTCCAGAAATCTCCGCCTGGGGCTCCCAGCAGGTTATGCCAGCTGATACCTACCGGTGTTCAAGGTAATTCTAAGAAGAGACCCTTGCTCCGCTCACACAACCCACCATCATTGCTAAAAGCAACAAAAAACATTGTTCTTTAGCCTATCATCGACCCCTAGTTGAAAAAAAAAATAGACTAAAAAGCCAAACTTACTCTCCTGACTTGAAATATCCAAAATAAACCTGTTTTACTTTCTACTTATTGATCTGCGATGCATTGGGAACCCTGGGCTGCAATACAAATTCCACCTTTACAGAAGAGCACACCAAGGCAAAGTGGCATTAAGTCATTTGTTAGCTTTGCTTTCCAAGTCAGAACCATCATCTCAAAAAGGACCCAACTGGCCCAAGACCAGGTCTAGGCAATTGTGCTTCAGTTGGGCAGGAATGGGACATCTGGGCTGCCCCATTTGCACAGGCTGTGCCACATGGCAGAGTGCCAGCAGGAATGATCTTGCCACACGTGTTTGGTTAAGATGGCTCCTGGGGAAAGAGGGGAAGCTGCAGATGGGCAAGTCGTTTGTACATCCCATGTAGAATCTGTATATCTTCTCCTTCCCAAGAGTCTGAGGCCAGGCCTCCAAGCCCTGGAAGGGGCATCCTGCTCCAAAGATGTGTTTCATTGTGCACATATTGACATGTCCCTAATACACTTCTTAACCTGAATCACCAAAAATGCATTTGACTAAGTACAGAAGAAAGATGCCCTTAAGGCAATTACATCATAGTTACCATTGTTGACTGCTTCCCCCCCCCCCCCCCATCTAGAGACCTTACCACAGGTATACTGAGAAACATAATGGAACATCATTTACACAGAGTCAACTCATTTGAAATTGAAAATAGACGTTTAGGCAAGGTGAACTTGTGCACCCTGAATAATTCTCCCACTTGATTTTAAAATGTAATTGAATAAATAAAACCAGGTTAAAACCGACTGCACCTTATATCTGATGATCATACATAACTGGCAGCTAAATCATGATCTAATTGGCAGCTAAATCATGATCTAATCACCTTCATTAACCCGTGAATATTTCCTATGGCTGCCATTTTTTAGTTTCTGAGGTTGCCCAGAAGCAGTCACATTGTTTACGAGGAGATTAAGCATCTTAGGAAAGGTTGACAAGGCTGAAGTTGCCTGGAGACTTAGAAGACCTCAAAATGCGAGTATTAGGCACACTTTGGGCAAAGAACCAGAATGGGGATAAATGGATTCCAACAAATTTGGAAGTTAATGTACGGGAACCTTTAGGTGAATGACTGTAGGATTCCGGACTGTGAAGAAGACTTGATCACATTACCTCACAGGGTTGATGTATCTCTTAAATAAATAGCTACTCCATTTCCTTTCCCCCCAAACGGACAGTTTCTGCATCTGTGGCTATCTGAGTTATCTTTCAGATGAGACTACAATGGTGAAGACATAAAAACGTCATAGGTTTTTCAATTTATCTACGTTAAGTCCTCTTTCTGTCAAGAGGACTTGAGAAGAAATGATCCTTGCTATAAATTACGAAAGTCTACTTGTTTTTGTAAACATTGTGTAATGATTGCCGGGAGCGAAACCCCTCTTGTGTTTTTAACTAGTTTGATTCAATTATCCTCAGCCTAATCCTAATGAAATAATTAGAATAAGCAAATATAGAGAGTCAGAATCTAGAATATAGGTTACAAGGGGATGGGATGGGGATAGGAAATAGGGAGTTACAGCTTAAAATGTATAGACTATCTGTTTGGGACGACGGAAAAGCTTTGTGGTGGCACCACTGTGAATGTGATTTAACAGCATGGAATTATATATCTGAATGCAGTTAAAGGGAAATTTTAGGTTGCCTATATGTTACTAGAGTAAACCGATTTTTAAAAATCCATGGACTGCACAACACAAACAATGAACATTAAATTAAATCATGGAATATAGTTAATATTACAATTATAAGAATGTGTTTTCATCAATTATATATATATATATTTAAAGATTTATTTATTTTATTACATATCACCCCTCCCCCCCGCTGCGGCTACACGCCGAGAGTGGTCACTGCGCAGGTGCGGCTTTCCCCGCTTGTGGGCGGCTTCTGCTTCCATTCACGGCTGGCTTTCAGTTCGCGGGTGGCTGGCTGCGCTCCATCCGTGGGCGACCTGCCCTGCCCGTGGCGGCTTTGCCCTGTCCGTGGCAGCTTTTTGCCCTGCCCACAGCGGCTCTGGCCCGCCCATGGCGGCTTGCCATTCTCAAGGCGGTCTGCCTGCTAGGAGAGGTCCCCGGGAACCGAACCCCGGGCCTCCCATGTGGTATGCCGGTGCCCTATCCACTGGGCTATCCAGCCGGCCCCTTCATCAATTATAATAGATGCACCACACCAATGCAAAGTGCTAATAATAGGGCAGTATGTGGGAATCCTGTATGGTATGCGTAATTGTTCTCTAAACCCACAACTTCTCTAGTAAAAAGGAAAAAGAAAGGTGGAAGGAACAAAGGAAGGGAGGGAAGGAAATTATCCTACCCTCCTTCCGCTGGGACCAGTAAACCTAAGAACTTTATTTTTAAGGAATGAAATAAGCACAATCACCCAAGCGTGATCACAGAGTAAGTATAACCCCTGAAGGGACTAAATACAGCTGAGGAAATTTTACCCACGTAACCTGGAGGAAGTAACATAAGCACCATTTACACAGTGGCTTGTAGGTGAGCACAGAGGGAGGGAAAATCGCCCGTTCTGCCACCTTCATAGTGGCTATTGTGTATAATTCTCTGTGAATGTTTTCATTATGGCTGCACTCAAAAAGACTCAATTTACTCACAAAACTGCCGGTAACAGTCCTCAGAGGTGGCTCTAATGGGCCAGGATGTGGGCCCATTTTGCACACATGAATTGGAAAACTGATAAAAAGCTGCTATAGAAGGTCAGTCAGGGGTTTTGATTTTCCCTTTAGAATAAGATTGTGTGTTTTATTCTGGAAGACCTGCCAGTCAGGTTCAGTGTTCCCAGATCTCTGTGTTTATTAAGGTGAGATCATTTAAAGGGGGCTCAGTTAAAATGCTTTTCCCATATAAAAGCAACTTGACACATTAAAGAGCCTATTTCAAAGCTGGGTTAGTAATACAATACATGCTATGAAAACCTATCCCATCCATTTTCCGTTAAACCTTTTGTCTAAAGTAACTAAAGTACAGGTACGTTTGATTTTTTTTTCTTGAACTCTGATTTAAATAAATCCAATGTAAACAAGTTTTCAGAAGAGAAGTCAATACAAGTGGATAAACTGTTACTCATTAAAATATTCCTTTTTAGGTAGTATATATGTTACTAGAATTTAAAAAAAAATTTAAAGCTTGAAGACTACCTACCTTCTGCATTTAGAACCTGATTCCATTTATATAAAAGAAGATTTTCACAAAGTTTATCAGGACCTTATTCATTGAATAAAGGTATGAAATATGTATATATACACACACACACATACACACACATATCTTATTTGCCACTGGTATAAAACCATCTTTTTCAGTTGTTCCAAAGCCTTTGAAAATAATTCCAGCAATTCATTGTGATTGACTGGAGTTGCCAGCCTTTACAGGATCTAAAAGAATCCTTTTTCCCCCTCCCTTTACAGTGGATTAAAATAAGGTAACAGTAGGGGCCATACCTCTGCAAAAATTTAAACCAGAAACTAAGCACCTAACATGTCCCTGGGCTGTCATTGCTAAGGAAAATGATGCAGAAAGCAGTCACCAAGCTTACTATAACCCTGGAGAAAATACAATTTGTGAAACTTTGAACTTTTCAATGGATAAACCACGTTGAAGGAGGAGAAAGGGGTATGCACCCTGACAAGTGAATACAGCACAGAGTTCCTATCGGTGTATAAACATTACCAGTGCATCGATAGAGAATTTGATTTACGAAAGTCAGCATCATGTAGTGAGGTTTTTTTTTTTCAGGAGTCTGAAAAATATTATACTTTAAGGTATAATATTCCAAAATAAGAAAAGCATAGCAGTTTCTTAATTTTAATTATTATTTTTTCTTTCTCCATGTGTGGCAGGTTTTGAATTATTCAATCAATGCAGCTTCTCTGGTAGGATTTGGAAAGGCAAGGGTTAAAAACTGGGTCTCCATGGGTCAGAGGCCTGAGGTTACTGCTTTCTGTGGCCCAGAAATTTAGATCTGCCCCCTAGATCCTGAATTCCCACAACACAAGTCCCCTTTAGCCACTTCTGGTTTCGAAGAACCAGTTTATGTATTTATTTTTCCTTTCTGTAATTTTATGCATTATTCGTTTCAGCTACTTCTTAATTCACACTTCCTACTTTCTCCTTTGTTTTCCAATTTCTTAGGATGTGTCTACAACTCCTTTATTTTTGTCTTTCTTCTTTAATAGTGAAGGCATTTCAGGCCACACATTTTTCCAAGTTGAGCTTTTTTTGGCAGATCCTGTAGGTTTTGAGATAAAAGATTTCCCTTTTCATATGCTACTAGATGGTTTTTCATTTCAGTCGTGATATCTTCTTTGATCCATGGCTTTTATAGAAGTATGTTTATTATTTTTCAACTTATTAAGAATATTTTCAGCTGTATTATTTTTATTTTAAACGTTAGCACTATGGTAAAAGAAGGTGGCTTCTAATTTTAAAACTTTAAAAAATTTTCTTTATGTCCAAGCATGTGATCAAACCTTATAAATGTTCAATGGTAAAGGAGAAACTGAGCTAGTGGGACTTATGTAGAAGAACCAAGACTCTTGTCTTTGTTCTAGAGACAAATTACCCAGGTGCAAATCTAACGTCTACCTACCCCTTTCCAATTGCGCATCCACGGACAAAAGAGATAACTTGCCAGAACTTCATTTTCCATTTATAAAATGGGAATAATAACAACATTCACTTCCTAGCGTTGCTCAGAGATTTATATGAGATTACGTGTGTAAATGCCTAGAACAGTTTCTAGCACATAGTAAGTACTCAATAAACTGTAGTATATTGCTTAAAAAAAAAAGAAAAGAAAAGAAAAGAAAAAATGTGATCTCTGGAGCCAAAAGAGACCTGGTTTGGAAATCCAGCCCTGCCATTCCCTGGCTATTTGCCACTGGGCGAGTCATTTCACATTGTGAACTTTAGTTCTTTCACGTGTGCAAAGCGGACACTAGTAAAGGGAGCTATGAGGGCCCAGTGAAATAATACGTGGTGACACTTGGATCAAAGCTGGTTTAGAGTTTCGCCCAATAACTGGGACCTGCTGTTTATTAGGGCAATAGGATGAGACGACTTAGAGTGACCTGTGTTTTCTGCTAATGACTCTTCAGCCTAACCGATTATTCTTAAGAGCTTAACCAGGCCAAAGGAAAGCCAAGGAGATTATCACAATGGGGAGAAGCCACCAGAAGCTCAAAATGTCCAGCTCAAGAGCACAGAGGCAGAACCTGTAGGCTATCATCGAGGTGAGTTGGAACGCTAACTTTCCACTTACCAGGGCTAGTTCATGTGCATCTTATTCCCAATTCCTCAAGTTTAGGGAAGCTCGGCTTTGGACCTCAGTCTTCTGAGACTTTGCTTTCTCCAACCAAGCACTCAACAATCCACAGTAATCATAATGTTTTCCTCTTGGATATAGGATCAAAGTTTTCAAGCTTGAATTTTTAGAATTTTAGTTATAGGACAGAAGGAGAAGATATCCAGAAAATTTGATACTGAAAAATTCATGTTTTTTTCCTACTCCTCTGTTTAACTTTATAATCTGACTAAATTGTCTCTCTCTCTCTCTCTCTCTCTCTCTCTTTTTTAAGATTTGTTCTATTTATTTATCCCGTCCCTTGTTGATTTTTTGCGCTTGCTGTCTTGCTCTCTGTGTCCATTCACTGTGTGCTTTCAATTTGTCTTCTCTTCTTCTCATCTTTCTTTTTAGGACGCACCAGGAACCTATCCTGGGACTTTCCGATGTGGGAGAGAAGCACTCAATTGTTTGAACCACCTCAGCTCCCTGGTTTGTTGTGTCTCTCCTCTTTGTCTCTTTTTTTTTTTGCGCCAGCTCCCTGCGCAGAGACGAACCTGGGACCTCCCATATGGTAGACGGGAGCCCAATTGCTTGAGCCACATCCGCTTCTCTAAATTGTCTATTATAGCCATATTTTTAAGAAATATAAATATGCTACTTTACAGATAGGCAAATATTCACATACTTTTATAAGTGCAATTTATTCATCTGTTTCCTTTATTTTCATTTCTGAAGATGTGTTAAGCAAAAAGATCAAACCATAAATCTTTGCATTTCATGCCTTGAAAATTTGTAGTAACCCACAGAGGCTTGTATATATAAAAGATTCATTACAGAAATGGAAATAAAATAAGTCTTTATGTTGGCACAACATTAACAAGTGTATTTATATGCATGGGTCTATAAAAAAGGATTTCTTTTTATTTGATCAAAATAAAGTGTATTATTCTCCATGCATATTCTGGGTATTGAGAAGGGATATACCTTTAAAATATCAACTTTCAATTTAATATTCAATTAAAATATCAAAATATAAAAATATTTTAAAAATGTGGGTTCTCTATTGAGTTAAAATCAGATTACCTTAAACCAGATGTACAAATATTCCCAGGGGTGTGTGGAGGCCCCTAGAATAGAGCTGCAAATTGAAAACAAGTCCATTCTCTTCCCAAAACACCCCAACAAGGCCAATGAGAAAAACCCAGAAATGCCGCTGGGCAAGGGACCTAAGGACAGCTGCCTGCCAGGCTTGCTACCAACGCTTACAACATACCAGGAAATCATTCATTCACTCAACAGATATTATGTGGGGGCACCTAATGCACCTGGCATTATTTGGGCACTTGGGATACACGAGTGAACACAACAGACAAAAATCCCTGCCCTTGTGGAGTTTTTATTCCAGAATAGAGAGAACACAGCTAGGAGATGACACATAAGTAAATTTTGTATTGTGGCAGACTGTGCTAAATGCACTGAGTAGCACAGATTGAGGTGGATTAGGAGCACTGGGTAGACTGCAGTTTTAAACAGCACGGCCAGGGATGGCTTTGCTGAAATCCTTGAAGGCAGTGGAGGTATGAGGCATGAGGCCAGTGGGGCAGGGACCAGGCAGAGAGGACAGAAAAGAGCAGGTGTGCCTGTTTCAAGAAAGGGCAGCAAGGTGAGATCACCTGGAGCCGAAGTGGAGGCAATGAGCCGGAAAAGTCACAGGGGCTAGTTCAGGAGGGGGCGGGTTTCCAGCCATTCTAAAAACGTTGGATTTTATTCTTCACGAACTGGAAAAAAACATTGGTAGGTTGACCTGATCTGACTTTTGTTTTTAACGTCCATCTATGGATTTTTCCAGCGTCGCTCTGGTTTTGACAAAGCAGAAGTACACGTTTTTGCTTCGCTCATGTGGCAAGATGAGGCTTGTAACCTCGAGAGTGAAGAGAATCGTTGCTCCAACACAGAACTTGGAGAAAGACTGGGCAGATCTCAGGGGCCATCTCCTCAGACAGGATCTGTTAGTCATCGCCAATAAATATAATGATTCTGAAACAACTCTCAAGGGAAAAGCACAAAATCTTGCTTAAATAATCTGTTTCCTTCCTTACAATAGTTTCCTGGTTTTCAAGTTACCATCTTTGGGTTCAGACCCTTTTCTTCTGCAGTTCTAAAAAAAAAAACACTATGTGATTCCCCTTAAGGAACTTTAAGGGTAGGCAAGGGAGCAAAGAGTATATAAAGAAACAAGAAAATTAGACACGAGATAAGCACATAACTCGAGAAATGGATTGCAGGCATGTTACAGGGTAAGACAAGCCAGGATTTCTTTTTTTAAACTAGGAGAATGAAAGCTCAAATCCTTATAACCATTCCACTTGGATTCCACCATCCAGTTATTAAAAATTGGTCCCTCCCCCTCTATTCTAGTTTCCTTGTGACAAAACTGTTCTCTTATATTACACTTCCTATGCCCACCTCTGTCCTGACCAGTTTCTTTTACAGCATTAATCTCAAACTCTCTTGCAGTGCTAGATCACAACCCTCGTCCACCCACACTTAGCTTCTGCCTCTCTATTCTCTTTGTGCTAACAGGTTTTGTACATTAGCTTTTACCAAAAAAGAAAAAAAAATCCCCTCGAATGATAAATTAGCATGCACATTATTTTTTTATGGGGAGGAAGTTTTATCCTAGCAACAGCCACCAAATCATTTAGCCAGGCTCTCTGGGTATGTGTTTTCTTGTAGAAAGAAATTTAAAAACTGTCATCCAGACTTTTCTAGATTTTTTTCATAATAAGGAACCCATTATGAGATGAAAGAAGATAGGAGGTTGTCTAGAAAAAAATCCTATTAAAACGATCTGTTTGGAGGTTATGAGTTTTCCTAAGGATATTTTGATAAAATATTTTGCGTGAAAGATATTTTAGGTATGCAGCATGTGTTTCGATTTATCTTCAGAGCAACCTCGTCAGATAGATAGGACAGATCTAATAATTTAGCTCTATTTAAGACGTAATTCAGGCAGATGGGGTTTAAGCCCAGATGACCTGAATCCTGTGTTAATGCTCTTTTGGCTACAGCAGTCTTGGGTAGCAGCAGAAATATATAGGGCCTCAAAGTTGTTACAGAACAGTTGAGAAGAACTTTCTCCACAAGCTTCCTGCCAAATCCAGAGAAGGAGGTAATTGAAAAGAAACGAATATGGAGAAACAGACTGTGGAGCTGCTGCTTCTCCTGACACTTACCTTCTCGAGATGTTATCAACAAAGAAAGGCTGGCCTTCCAGAGTTCTCAAAGTACTTGAGTGCTGAGAGTCTACCCCACCAACTCCTTTGGGATAAAGTTTATTCTATTTCACAGTTTGGAAATATAGAGATAGATTAGAGAGATAGATGATTAGATAGATAGATAGATAGATAATAAATAATAGATAGATGGTAAAGAGATGATAGATAGATAGACAGATGTTAGAAATGAGAGAAAGAAAGAAAGAAGAAAGAAGGAAGGAAGGAAGGAAGGAAGGAAGGAAGGAAGGAAGGAAGGAAGGAAGGAAGGAAGGAAGGAAGGAAGGAAAGAAAGAAAGAAAGGAAGTGAAAGAAAACTGATAGATGATGGGTGATGAAACAGATAATAGATGATAGGTAGATATGTAAGTAGGTGATAGATAGATAGATGATAGATAGAAGACAGATGATGAATGATGAGACAGATGAGAGACAGAGAGACAGGCAGACAGATAGATAGTAAAGTTGGGCCATATGAAATTGCTGGTTTTGGCTTATAAGATTGGTATTCTGTCTGGCTCTTATGTAGCTTTCACTTTCCATTTAGGACACACAGCTACATGACTTCATGTGGCCAATTTAGGGCTGCAGAGAGGAAAGACTGGGAAGTGTCACTTTTGGAATAGTCTCCATCTTATGGCCATCATGGATATTGAGTACTGGGATGGGATCTTGCTCTTCAGTTTCTCTCTGAAGGAATAGATCAACTAACTGGGGAGAAGTGAAAAAACACCATCATGAAATTTCCTCTCTAAAGTTTTGGGAGTAATATAAGAAAGAGAGGTTTAAGGCCAAATATAATATACTACAAGTTCTAAAATTTAAGTGAATTTCTGCCAAAAATGAGCAAAAAGGATCACTGTTCAATTCGAGCAATGCCTGCTGAGAAAACAAGGAGAGAAATTATATTTTTTCCATTTTACCAGAAGGTAACCTTACAGCAACAATTTGAGATGCTTTCCCTGGAGATAGGTACCATTCAAGTATAATAAAAGGCAAACGTAAATGGAGTCTTGTTTACATAAATTGACCTTGAACTTGAGTCATAATCTTTAGACAATTTTTAGATAAAGATGAAGGAAATTTGGGAAATGTCTACTATTGTGTAACACATACACTCAAAAATGTTCCCTTTCAAAAATACTCATTACCTTCTGCGTAAGTACATCTATTTCCTCCTATATATTTTAGGTTGGCCAACTTGAAGAAAAAGCTTTCCTGTGCTAATATTTTTATGTGGTTGTGGAAACATTAATTCCCTAGACTTTCAAATTACTTTGTGAATTGCATTTGAGAAGGTCATTGACAGATATATATGAGACTTTCCAAATCAGCATAATATAAGTCAACTTTTCCTCAACCCTGCCCCTGTTTTTTTCTCT
>PVKH010014624.1:0-16412 GCA_004027955.1 Chaetophractus vellerosus
GCAGTCAGCAGATGCAGACAAAAGGGTTTGTGACAAGAATAACTCTCTCTCCAAGGCGAGCAGTGAAGAGTATCCAAAATACCAATACCCTTTTCTCCTTGACATTGTCTTCTTACAGTCAGCATTTTATTGCCCTTTTATAGTATTAAAAAAAAAAATGGGCGAGGAAGAAAGAAAACCCACATACAAACTAATTCACCAAAATACCAGCCAAGCGTTTACTTTTCCATCAGTTAGCCAGACCTGCCCATACATATGTTTCCTTTTCAATTTCCTCGTTGAAATAAGTTTGAAGGGAAAAAATTTTTTAGTTTAAAAGCTAAACTGTTGAGATCGTCTCCCTTGACAAGGTTGTAATCTATTGATAAGCCAGTTCAGCCTTTGGTTATTGGGGAGGGGCTAGGGAGAGAGAGCTATGCCTGGATCCTTATCCATCCATTTTAGTAAAAATCATTTCATTAAGGAAATTAGGCCAGTGGGCCAGTTTTCAAAGGGGATCAAGGATGGAGGGGCTGTCCATGGAGAACTGTGCAAGAGGCAAGATTTAGGTCCCCCACAAGGGGCCAGTGGATGAGCGTATGGTTATTTCAGAGGTTTGGAAAATCAGCTTCTCTGTCTCCAGAAAATAGGAGAGGCTGTCTTCTTTTTAACCTTTGTAATTCCCCCTCTATTCTCTGTGACATTCATTCAGCTGCCAAGTGCGTTTGGCAAGGTTTGGGCCAGCGAGCACACTTCCAGTGACCGCTAACCTTGGTATGTCCTGACACTTATGATGAGTATCTGCAGGACACAGAAGGCAGGCAGCCTGCTATGTCAGACTTTTATTATGTACTGCAGAGGCTGGGGACAGTCAGTTTAATAAAACAAATCATCCTTGAAGGTAAAGCAACTGGGAAGAGGAGGAGGAGGAAGACAGGGGAAAATGTGTCTTTGCCACTCATTCCAATAATAATAATAATAAATAATAATAATAATAGAACAGAAAAGCAACCACCCACCCAATACTTAGCAGCACAGCCACTGGCTGAGCAGACTTGAAACAGCCGAAAACATCTTCCCATTTTCCCACTTCATTGAAGCCCTCAGGGCCCTAGTTTGCTCTGTGGAGACGAAAGTACAAAGAATTGTGGTGAAAATGGTAGATGCCCATGCCAGCCCCCTTCAAATTTATGAGTGTATTTAAGCACTTCATCACAATGATATTGTCCTCCAAAGATCAGTGCTAAGGGAGGCAAGACCGTTGAGGGTGAGGTTCCTATATAAGGGAGCTTTTCAATCAAAGCAAAGTTTCCATTCTCCTCTCCTGAAGAACCCTCGGCAAAGCAGCTCCCACAATAGCTTCAAAGTTCAAGCCAGAGACTTTGGAAGCCTTTTGTTTTTTTCCTGTGGCATGTCCAAAGGCACGGCCTTCCCCCGCCCTCTCCCCAGCAGCCTGCATTGTCTTGCATTCCAGTGACTTGATTGACTGTTGCCACCTGATGCTCAGGAGATACTCTAGGGTTCATTCTGCAGATTGTTGGGTTCTATTAAAAGAAACCTAGATAAGGGATTACTTGTCACTAAGGGATTTTCTGCAGATGTTTATTAGTGATTGGAAAGTCATTAGGTGTGAGAAGGTGCAGAAAAATATGGGCAACATCATCGCATAGGCCCGAATTCTTACAAACAATCAGAAAGGACACCCCCTTACTCTGTTAAATAGATTTGGGAAAGGTTTTCAAGCAGAGGAGTGAAGGTCCCTCTTTTCACGGGTGATATTTTTACCTGTGGAAGGAATACCTTGGCACCCTCTCCAGAGACTAGTTGCTCTCCTACAGTATGCTTCTTCCAGAGCCATCAAAATACAGGGTTGCTCCAGTATTGAACAATCTTATTGTAACTTTCTTTTATACAGGGCCAGTCCATTGAGTAAGTATTGCCTTAAGGAAAGCACTAGAGTAAATTAACAAACCATTTTATTTACTTGCAAAGAATTCATCCCTTCCCAAACATAACCCAGTAACCGAAGTCTCCTCCTGGGAATCTTCTATACCATTCCCATTTATTCTGAAGTTACTGGCTCCTCTGGGGCTTTTCTCCATCACAGACCCACAGCTTGTCAAGGTGTTGATGACTCCTGTAAGTAGAAAGTGCTGAAAATGCATGAAAAGGGAGCCAGCATAGTTTAGTAACAAGACACCTGGACAAGTTATTGTCACAGGGTTCTTCGTTCTTTATCTATGAAATGATGATGTCTGAGATCTGTTCCAAATCTTTAAATTCTGCCTTTTTCAATCATTTTAAACTTCCTCTTTTTTTAAGTATCAAGGGAAGAAGATAAGTAATACGGAGTAAAGCAGAAGGCAAGACCTCATTATGATCTATTTATCAAGTGACTATGCTGCGCATTGTGGGGAAAGAGAAACCATGGTGCCTTAGCTAAAGACACCTTATGCTGAGTTACTTGAAACTGGATATAAGTAGGTGAAACGTTAAATTACATAAAGATACAAATTCAAAAAAAAATGTTACAGACCAGCCCATGATTGCGATCATAATTGAGTATTTTAAACAGGATTAAACCTAGTAAAAACCGTTAACAGCCATGATGAACGATAAGATTAACAAGGTAGAAGCTGCCCACAAGCCTCCAAGACGTGCTGCCCTGATTTGGTCTCGGGCACCTCCTAGAGCCACGCTTCCCTCCTTCCTGGCGCCAATACTGCCTAGAAGCATCTTCTGCCCGCTACCTGATCAAACAGTGCTCCTCTCCCCCTGGTCCCTGGCCCCTCATACCTCTGGTGGGTCCTTGGAGTTTAGGACAGGGGCTTCCACCTTGTTTGGCTTCCTGTGGAGCAGCTGTCCCTCTGCCCCTTGCAGCTCCCAACCCTGCCCTGCCGTGTCCCCGAGTGGTCAAGGAACATAGATCTTCACCATAGCACTTTGGCCAGTGGCCACTGCAGCCGTACTTCTTAAAATATTTATTTTAGTAAATACTTTGGGTTGTTTTTCTGCAGCATTTGGCTAACAGCTCCCAAGCCAAGTAGTTAGAGTGGATAGCCGCACTGCCTAACTCTTCTCCAGCCGGCCAGATTCTCTCTCTCTCAATAATGCCCATTTGATAAAATGGGAAGGATTATCTCTGGGAGGAGGAAGGGAGAATACTTTTTATTTGTTATAAGAGAAGTGGGGGATCTAACCTCTCCTCCAACCCCCCACATACCCCTCAAATACTCAATCTGCTCATATACAGGAGATTGGGGGGGGGGGGAACACCAAACTCTATAGAAAACCAGAGGAATTCTCATGAAAGAGCGGCTGCTGGGTTCCATGGGTCTGTGCACCCAGGGGAGGAGGCGGCACTGTGGATGAGTTCCCAGGCAGCTTTGGGAGCTGCCTTCTAAGACACCGGTGTATACATCTTTTGGAGGGGATGCTCAGAATTCTTACTTTTCCTAAACTCTAACCCCAGATAGGGACCTTTTTATTTTTGCAGGAGAGTTATTAGGCTTTTCTATAAGAGAGAAATGACTTGGCGTAGGAAGCCATAAATTTCTCTGCCTGATTTTAAATGTAAAAAACAGCAATGTCTGGTGATTATCCTAGTTTTCTTCAGTAGTTACTATCATTATAAAAAAGGTCCATGGCAACAATTGAGAAAAGGTGGGAAGAAAAGGTTCAAACATATTCAACATGACAATACTTTCCTTTAGTTTAGTAAGTGGCATGTCTTAACTGAGACGAAAATCTTTCCTCTTGTGTATGTGGAGACAACTTGTCTCCACATACAACTGCAGTGCATTTACTTCCTCATCTTTCTGCACTTGAGGTAAAAAATAAAACATGACTAATGTATAAGTATGTGCTAAAAGAAATCTACTAAATGTCAATGTGTACTTGCAAAAAGAGTAAGTTCATAGAGTGATTCTGTGAATCTGTCATCTTGGAATGTGGAAAGATAGGCCTTGCTTACCCATGAGTAATTTACAAATACTAAATAAATACACAGATAGCTGCTACTCTCCCTAGTCAAGAAGTCAAGACTGTTAAATAAATAATTAAGAGAACATACATGCACTGCTTAACAAATGGGGACCCAGAAATGAATATTCGGGGCATGTTTGTCCTGGAATCTAATGGCCCTTAATATCTCCGAGCCTCAGTTTTCTCATTTTGAAATGGGCATAATAATAGAACTTATCTCATAGAGATATTGGGAGAAGAGAATGAAATAATTCACGCTCAGTACTTTAACACATAATCAGCACTCAATAAATGTAGAATAGTAGTAGTCGCTTCACAAATCACTCTGTTAATGGAGGTCCTCTGATCTCAGGGATATAGTTTCTGATGTAGTATTTTAAGATTCAGTTCAAATTTTATATTTTGTGACAGTGTTAATGGCATTATCTTCCTCCTTTAGGTAAGCATAGCACTTTCTAATGGAGATTACTTTAACATACAATTTAGCATTTGAGTCAACAATCCTATGTCACAAGCAGGAAATTGAGATTTTTCAAAGGTTTTCTTCATTCGAAGTGTGGGTTTGGTTTATATCGAAGCCCAAATTATTCACTTTTTTTTTTTAACTTTTGAGAACATATTCTGTTTTCATAATGGAATCAAAAGGAAATATGATTCAAATTCTGAAAAAAATGAGCTGGAGACTTTCTCCTAGGAGACACCAATTTAATAAACTGGAGAATCACAACAGTCACGTCCCCTTTTCCTGCCCTAATATTCACACCGCAACCCTAGTTTTTTGATAGGTCCATATAAGTCTTTTCACAAGTCTCTAAAACTCTACGAAGCTGTCAACCTCCCATTACAATGCTACTATATATAACAGCTTTACATAAGAGAATAGAGCCCGGCCATTTTTAGAAAATGCAGGTGCCATGAAAGCCCCTTTCTGAAAGAAAGAACTTAGCTCAATTTCCTTTGAAGAAGTGGAGACTTGAAACTGAAAACTTTATTAATGCCATTGTCTCCTTGTATCAGCAGGTTCCAGAAAGATTCCTGGAAGTTGCGCAGATCACGTTACGGGAGTTTTTCAATGCCATTATCGCAGGCAAAGATGTTGATCCTTCCTGGAAGAAGGCCATATACAAGGTCATCTGCAAGCTGGATAGTGAAGTCCCTGAGATTTTCAAATCCCCCAACTGCCTACAAGAGCTGCTTCATGAGTAGAGATTTCAACAACTCTTTTTGAATGTATGAATAGTAGCAGTCCCCTGTGGATGTCCAAGTTCTCTGTGTCTAAATTTTGATTTCGTATATATGTGTATGGGAGGCATGGATATGTCATGAAATCAGCTGGTAATTCCTCCTTAAGATCTTTCTCTCACTTGCTTTTGTTTTCCATTGCAAGGGGATGGTTCTTTTCCTTCCACCTTTCGTTTACTTTTGCCCAAGGCCCTTAACATTTGGAGACTTAAAATAGGCTAATTTTCAGGGAAAAAAAAAATGTTGAAGATGTAAAGTCTGTACTATCAAGGAAGGGCATTTGTTAAACATGCTTCTGCTGGAGTGATGGTTTACTGTCAATGGCCGAGGGGAACCACTTCCACAGACAGTGATAGGTCTCTTGTTATTTCCTGCTAAGAAGGTCTGAAAACTCAATGAAGCCACTTCATAAACTTAAGTATTTGGTTTGAACTCAGTAAGTTGCTTTTTCTTACATGTTAAAAAAAAAAAAAAAAAAAACAGCACCAATGGTGGGTGAGCAGCTCACTTAACAAAAGTACCCCCAAAAGACCAAAAGAAAAAAGAACAATGATTATAAACGATCACCTTTTCCCTAAGAGAAATAGCAAACAGCCCCAACTGGTGCCAGTTTCTTACGGAGGCAAGGCCGTCTCGCACAAAACTGACTCAAGTTTGAGACTGGAAATTCATGCGTGATCGTCTAGCCATCTCTCTAAATTTGACAATATGATCTTTAAAATAAGTGAGCATGTATCGTCCTTCATAGAGAAAAACCTTAACCTCTTACCATTTCCTATTTATGCTCATCTTGCTTCAGATATTAAAAGGCACATAAGTTTCAAATTTACTCTTTGCTCAACCTTTGTTTATATGCTTGAACAGATTATTTGTTTAATATTTAATACTTTTTTTTTTCTAAAACACTATTTTATGAAAACCTTTCGATGGTAAGGAATAAAGGAAATTCCATCCTGATCATAAAATTCCTGCCTACACTAGAAGTTTGTTGACAGCTGTTAGCTGACCTAACCCTCACCTCCCAAGAGGAGCACATATGAGAATGACCTATTTTCATAAACAATTCCACACCACCCTGATGGGTATTCAAAGTGGTGACAGTCCAATTAAGAGTTTCCTCCTTTTAGGTGCAGCATTTTAAAGCAATTGATAAAGTCTCTTCTAATTCAGAAACTAGGATTGACCAAAATGTGAGATGAGAGTATAGCATAGGAAAGTTTGGGGTTAACCAAAAAGACACAATTTCAGCACACATAAGAAAGCTAGCTGCTATTTTATGCTTTCTTCAATGGTTCTCCTTTTTTTTCCCTTTCTCTTTTCTCAGTTTTCCAAAGTTGTACCATGTCCCGTATTTGCTTTAAAAAAAAATCATATGGCATTCACACTTGTCATTTTCTAAGATGGGTTTTTGTATGCAGATGCAGTAAGAATTCATTGTTCTTTCTAATAGTGTTTTGCAAACCCCTCTCCCCTCAGGTAATTTGATATACACTTCCTAAAATGACAAATCTGGTATTTGGATCGTATAGAACATAAGTACCATTTTTCCTTAATTTAAAAAACAAGAATTCCATTTGACTTTGGAGAATGCAGGTTGACCCATGTGACTGACTAGCTGACCTGATCGCTGTAATTTAACATCATTTATAAATTCTGCTGATGGACAGGAATGTCTGAACGCAATTATTGTCAGCACAAAGCCTTCAAACCTGCTGACTTTAAATTAAACGGTGCAGTCTGATGATGCATCATTGAGGAGCCTCGCAGGCTCTCTCGGTGTGGACAGAGCGGGCAGCAGGGTGGTCTGGGGCATAACCCATTGGCTCCACACATTCTCTCTCCTACACGATGCACACAGAATTAATAGATCCGATTTGTTATTTGTTCTTGCTTGTAGAAAACAACATGTTTGGATAAGCGTTACATTGGAATAAGATGGGAAAAATCCAGTCAGCACGAAGTAGGGCAGCATTCTCCATTTGTGGTCACCCTCTTTGGCTTTGCTCACTGTGAAAGTGTATGGCATTCGTTGTCCGCATCACTAATCCACTGGGTCTTTGGCGTTCCTTTGTAATTTGTATCAGTATTACCTTGCCATTTGCAAGGTAAAAGGCAAAACCTTTGTAGACAGATTGTTAGGTATCTTCTTGATCTGGGGCAAATTCAATATTATTGATTCCAGACTTTATTTGGATTTTTAGTATTTTTCCCTGCCTTTCTAATTTAAATAGACAAATTAAGCAAAACTGTAGGTTCACAACCAAATGATGATGTGCTTATCTACTGATAATATCCTCTCACTGTTCACTGAGGCATAGAAATTATTTCAGAGTAGAGATTGATTGTGAGGATAAACTCACCCCTTTGTTCTGAAAATAGAACTCAATCACTTTGCTTTCAGGTGGTTTGTCCCCTTTTACAATCATAAAATCTTGTGCCTCCCAATGCATTAAAAAATGACAAAAGCCTGTCTCTCAAGACTCCTATTTAATTAACAGTAAAACACACACAAAAAAAAACCCCAAAAAACAAAAAAACCCACCATCTTTCAAATGTTAGATCAACTCTCACCGAGTGAAAATTGGCTGGTTGGGAAAGTTGACTTTCTCTGGTGGGAGGGTGAAAGATGAGGGCCAGTTTACATAGGAAAGAAGTCTACAGTCCATGCTGAAATACCACATTACCACTTATTTTCTGCTAACCCTAAATTATGTTTGCATATACACTTGAGTTTATAGTCTGTGCCTAGACTTAAAATGCACCAGCGGGGGGATTTTTCTAAATCCTTCAAAATACCAGTTTTTTCCCACAAGTACAATTGTTCTTGTGCCTTCTGTGGCTTTCGATTTCATCTTTTTGACTTTATTTCCAATTACTACAGCTGCAATAAACACTAGATTTTTTTTCTGGCTGTTTGACATAACGTGGATAGCTATGCATATTTTGTGTCTTTTTAAAACAAAGCGGGAGAATACGTTTTTGAAGAAGAGAATTTTTAGAACAGTTTGATACCGCAAATTATTTTTTTCCTCAATTGTTTGAGCAGCATTCAAGTTTTGAAAATTCTTGTAGAAGCCAATTTTTTGTAACTGTGGTGCAAATCTTGTGTTTTCTTAGCCTAATGAAACGTAGTATAGAAGCAATATTTCATACCATGTGCTATATATGTGTATGCAGACGTGTGAAGACATAAACACATACACACATATACACACATGTAAAATATACATATATTGATGCGTGTGAAGTGGAAAGCTTACCTTTTCCTATCTAGATTTAAGAACCTATTTTAGACATTTGTTATGTTTTGTGAAAAGAATGTTCTATTTGCAACAACAAAACATTTCATTCTTACTGTATCTCTGGCTGTTTAATGAAGACGTTTCACATTAAATGGTAAAACACGTGGAAGATGTTAGAATGTAGTAATTATTTAAGGAAATGTTCACCCACATATTCCTGAAGTTTGCTTTGTGCCTCTGAGTATTATTTAATTAAAGTGTTTTATGTTTGCAGAATCTTTGTTACTGTACTAGAGATGTGGGTGAATATCATTTTTGAAAGTTTAAAAAAAAAAAAACAAAAACACTAAACCAAGAGGGGAACTTTTATAAAGCAATGTAAATATTTAACCTCATGGCTGTTGTTATGTAAGACATGAGATTTTAATAAATAACTATATTCTCACAACATCTGTTGAATTTATTAGGAGCACTACAGTGACTGTATGGACAGTTGAAAGCATTCTTGAAAATCCTGCTCTCTACTTTTAAAAGATAACAGTCTCTTTCATCAGATGTCAAGGGCAAGGGCAATGCAGTTTCTGTAAATTTATGAAATTTCTTTTCTATGTACATGAAGACATTTAATAAGTAACTCCTCCCCATACACCCACTTACAGGTTAAGAGTAAGTCATAAAGTGAATGATTTGGGGGTTTTAAAAATGGGATGTTCCCCAGGAGCAATCATAAATTCATCAGAGAAAAAGTGGTTTACAGACTACCCTGAAAGAAGCACTGTACATGGGAGAACAGTGCAAAATTTCTTTGCGGTGTATATTATAGAGTATTCATTGGTGTGAATAGTACAAATGTTTCCTTCTGGTTACAAACTCTGTGTTTGCAAATTACAAGAAGCATTGTTTTCAAAAAGCTCCCCTTCAAAGAATGTAACTGGTTTATATGAGTAAGCAGTTACTGTATTGCACTTAAATGTTATGTTGAAGGAATTGCAGTTTTGTTTTCTGTAAATCTGTTGGTTGTAAACCATCTATAAAACTAAAGCTAAAATGCTCATATTCAGAGCTGGGATCAAAACTGGTATTTAACCTTTGCATCTTCTTATAATTATCCTTCTAAGAATATAACAGAATCTGGAAGCTTCTGGACTTTGAGTCTTTTCAACTGGGCCTTCTCTCAAATCTGACACCCCTTAAAATGCACAAACATGAGCAGAAAAGACAAACAAGCTGGCCTTCTTTTGTGAAAATGTATTCATTCTGTATTTTTTAAATATCCAATTCCTCTACATTAGAAGAAAAAAAAAGTTTTAATTGTATATCACCACTTCAAAATTAGAGTTAGGAAAAAATATATTTGGGGTTGGTCTCAGTGCTACCTAGAAGAATCAAAGACTGTGGCTTCCCCCTTATATTGTCCCAGCCATTTCTCATATGTATATAGTTACAAACCGTGACAAAACACTGCCTTTATATTATTTAGCAATATGTTGTAAATAGCATTATTAAGCTCTTTTTTTTGTAATAAAGACCCTTTGATTTAAATATAGTACAATAACTGAACTGATAAAGTCAATTTTTGATTTTTTTTAGCTATAGGCAATTTCAATTGTGGATTTTTGTTGTTGTCTATTGTTCTGAAGACTTTGCATAATTTATTGGTTTAATTTATCCTAATTTATTTGATGAAGGTGTACAATTTTGTATTACCAAGGATGTACTGTAATATTAATTGATATGATAAAAATAATGAGACTCCCTGTCCATATTAAAAAGAAAATAAAAAGGTGCAGTAGACAATTGATTTTAAAGTAAAAGTAAAAAATTTAGTTTGGCAGCTACTAAATTTTAAAACAGGAAAAAAGTTATTGGGGGTGGGGAGGGTGGGAAGGGGGTTTTACTTTGTGTGTTTTAAGCTTTTGTATACTCTCCAAACTTTTACCTTTTTGCTTTGTACCACTTAAAGGATACAGTAGTCCAATTGCCTTGTGTGCCTTCCATCTTCTCTTAAACTGAATGTATGTGCAGTATATATGCAAGCTTGTGCAAAATAAAATATACATTACAAGCTCAGTGCCGTTTGAATTTTTTTTCCTTTGATAATATGTGACATTTAATTTTGACCTGCATAGTGGTGACTGTAACATCATCTAAGGAGTTTTCCTTTAGTTACAATTCTTTGTTATTCAAGCCTATGAATGCAAGTCATGCAAATGGCCTTTTTAATTCAGATGATTGTAGTAACTGGCTAGATTTCTCTCTGAAACCTCATCTCTCAGTTTTAACTTTATTTAGCTCTCAAAATTTAAAAACAACAAACGCGTTAGCTCAAAGTGATGATTAACTCAATTCAATGATGGCTAACAGCTAATAATTCTAAGAATAAGAAAAGATATTCCCAAAAGTCACAGAATAGCAAATGTATTGCTTGGAACGTGGGGATCGAGAGTTTGTTTTGTTTCTACTCTGGTTGGACTCAGGGGTAAATACTGTTGTAAAATTTCAAAACCCTTCTCAAGTATTGCTTTAGACATGATTTATAATAAGAGCATTTGTTGTATGGCTTTTGAAATCCTTTGATTTCTTTTGCTTTGAATTAAAATCATATCTTTTTTATCCTGGAATCAGAAACATGAAGATTTAGCAGAAATCATTCTATTTTACATCATTTTCTGCAGCTGCACCTCCCATCTGTCCATCCATACTATTGTGGACTGAGAATTCTTCATCTCTCAGATTTCTTCTTTCACCTTCACATGCATCATAAAAATTAAAAAAAAAAACATTTTTAAAAAACTTTGTATTTTGACCTTGTTGACATAGGGTGCCTGAAATCAACACAATTTCAAAAAATTATCAAATGATAATAGCATTTTTCTACTTTCGGCTCTTTTCCTATCAATGGCACAAATTTAAATACTAGTCCTCCAAACTAAATTACTCAGAAGAACATGTCTGTGTACTTCTGCGCCAAAATACTCATTCTGTGATCGGAGAAAAAAGGAATTTCTCCTCATTCCACTGGTTCTTGAAATGAAGAAGACATTTGCAGTAGAGTAACATAATAACTCTTTCATCTTCTTGAACTTATTTAACACTAGCCTGCTTTAAACCAGATTGGACCATCCGTGGTAGCAATCAAATCACTAAGAAGTTTCAGAGGTGATAATGTTTTCTGAGAGCAGACTTATTAGAAATACAGCTTACATCATTGCTTTGGTGATTCCAAATAACTGATTGCGTTGGTCTAGAATAATATGTACCACCATTCTCCACACAATATGAACCCTGACCATAAACTTTGTTCTTCATATGTCTTGACATTTATTAGTGTCCATTTTATAGTTAAAAGTATAGATGTCACCGCAAGATAACTAAAGTCTGATTTTATTCATTTTTGTCTCCCTTAAAATAATTCTAAATGATTTACAAGTTTTTCCTTAAGTCTAGCAGCTAAAAATCATCACATCTTCACAATTTATTAACATGTTAAGGTAAAAAATAGATGCCCCTGAATAAAAATCATAGAAAAAGAAAAAATATTTACAATATATTATCAAGTCCTGGGATCTATGAACATTTGTTTTTTAAAAGATAGAAAATACAAAGGAAGTATATATAAAAGAAGATGGCGGATGCAATAACTAGACAAAATTGTGAAAGATTCCTAAAGAAATGGTATTCACCTTCTCACCAACAATCTAACCTTTTGGAAGGAGGGTCAAAACACTGAGGGAAAATCTAAAGGGTAGCTTTTGAAACTGAAGGTAAAGTAATCGAGAGAGCTCAGCTTTAGGTGTCAGAAGACCTGGCTGCAATCAATTCAATTCTGAAAATATTTACATGGCATATCTAAGGAAACCTAAGCAAGGCACCTGTCCCTTGAGTCTCTCAGGAGTGTCTCATGAATTATAAAGGGTTAGAACGTTGTTAGTATTGGTGCAGCCACCATGCTGCCATTCTCCCAAGGAACCGTGCTTGTAAAAAGATGGTTTGTTAAAAGGTCTTTTGCCTCTTGTGAGAAAGGCAATTAAAGTTTCAGGGCAAGGCTATGGAAAAATTATGAAGTTGGTCAAGCTCTTCCCCTTGGGAAGTGTCTCTGCCCCTTGCCAAAGCATTCAGTGCTCTCCTGTTGCTTCAGCCCATCTTCTGTTCACAGGGATGAGCCATCTCGTAAAGCTGACATCAAGATATCACTGACTTGGGAAGCAGTTGGGCACCCGCCTACCACATGGGAGGTCCTGAGTTCAGTTCCCAGTGCCTCCTAAAGAAGAAGAGCAAGATAGCAAACTGACTCAATGAGATGATGCAACGAAGAGACACAACAAGGAAAACACACAATGAAAGACACAGCAAGCAGGAGGGCAGAGGTAGCTCTAGCCATTGGGTGCCTCCCTCCCACATGGGAGGTCCCGGGTTTGGCTTCTGGTGCCTCTTTTTAAAAAAGGCACACAACGAACAGACACAGAGAGCAGACAGCAAGTACAAACAATGGGGGGTAGAGAAATAAATATATAAAATAAATCTTAAAAAAAAAAAAAAGACACCAGTGACTTGACATCTTTCCATTTCCAGTGGTATATGCAAAAAAAAAGATACCTGTACAGGAGTATATTTTTCCTGGTTCCATATTTAGCTATGATGACAGCTGGAGGCCTTTCCTGCTCAATGCAAGCCTGTGTCTTTTGAGGGCTCCCACTCAGTGCTGGACCCTGCTCACCCCCTGCCTGGGGCTCACAGGCTTCCTCTCTCTCGCTCTTTTCAGGACGTATTTCCTGTCTCTGGTCACAGAATCTTTCCAAATCTTCCCCAAATCATTCCTAAGCACTGACAGATGGAGGGACCTTTCTCCACAGGGGATAGTTTTATTTTCCTGGTTACAGAGAAAAATGATTAGCCGTGAAGAAATTTTAGAGATACTCTAACTCAGTGGCTTTTACTCCCAGATCTCTAGGGAAATGCAGTATTACCTCGGGAGCCACCAGGTTGGGACCTCTTTTAACCGAAGGAGCTTATCTTTATATCAGAGTGCAATAAACAATTCATTTAAAAAAAAAAAACATAAGGATTTCTCTGCTAAAAAGAAGAAAAAAACTATTATTATCTCATTGGATATGATAAAACAAATGTTTAGCTATGAGTGAAGATTAAATTAAATAACAAATCATACTATTGAACCCTTAGAGAAAGAAGTTCTCTGCTCAACCACGGGAGCACAATACTGTCAGTGGATATGGTAAGAGGCAACTAAGAATTAATATAAAGATTAAAATAAAGAATAACACGTGATTTCTATTAAACCTTCGGGAAAAAAATAAAAGATTTTTACACCCTAGAAACAGCATAGAGCCTGGTGCATGGCTTTTTGCAGAACCACCATCAGTCCCCTTCCTTCTTCCCAGGCAGGGCCTTTTGTTATGGGATCATTGTGTTCTTTTAAGTTGTAACCAAAGAACTACCCCCAGATCCACCCCAAGTCCCCAAGACATTCAAAATTTGAAGAATGGAGAAGTTCTCCAGGAACTGAACGCTTTTGTCCCATTCTTGCTCCTTCCCCAGGCCCTTGCCCTCAGCCTCAGGCTTGGAGCTGCTGTGGGGTAGGCCCCCGAATGGGAGGGGAGCAGCTTAGAAAGATTAAGGTGCCACAACGGGCCGAAACAAGATCACTTAGGCTGCCTCTACCCTGGCAAAGGGGAGGGTATTATTTGCAAAGCCCCCTGCTGCGACGCCCAGGTGCTAGCTAGACAGGCTCAGGAGATAGCTTGGCAGCCACCCTGGAAAAAATGCCTGTGTCTCTGCAAATAAATCTGCTGGTGTAGAAAGCACTGGGTTTTCCCCAGTGCTTGTGCAAATAGCACTCTGTGCTTTACCGGTATTGGAAATTCCTTGGTGTGAGAAGCTCTAAGGCCATGAAAATTGAAGCTATGGATTTCTTGTCATTGTTGTTACCCTTGACCTGTTGGGAAACAATTCCAAAAAAAATCAATGGTCTTATTTCCAATTATTTACAACTGGAAAATTTTGGGTAACCAGAAGAAATGTTTCCCCTAAACACCGTTTCACAGGTCTTGGCAACTGCCAGTAAGGTTGAGCAGGTGAGTCTTGAAATCTGGCACAGGGGAAGATAAACATGCATGAGTCCAAGCATGATTTGGGCATGTGCATCTGAGGGTAGAACACTGCATTCTAGAGAAAATCATGAATAATGCATAGATTGCCAATTGAGTATTATTGGTGTCTTTTTCTCCACTGGAAATCTACAGATTTTTAGGTTCAACACTGTAGCTATATTTGTGAAAAACCCCATTGAAGTGGATACATTTCTAAGCCAAAAGAAGGCACCAAAATTTACTCTAGAAATTTAAAACTTTAACAGAACCAAGACCAAGAAATTGAAAAAGTTGTCCAAGAACTAAAACAAGTCTCTTCACAAACTTGAACGGCATCTGGCCTTTATGGTCTTATGGGTGAATTCTATTAATCATTCAAAAAATAGAACATATTGGATTAAAAATTTGGACCATAAAAATACACATACAATTTTAAAAAATCGTTCTATGAAGCCCACATCTATGAATACAAATGTAAAAAATAATCCCAAATAAAAATGTAAGCAAATCCAATCCAGCAGTATAGTAAAAGAATATTATACTATATACAAGCAGGGCTCATGGCTTGTGAAAAATTTGGATGAAGGAAGCTCTTGACTTTCTCCTGGGTGAAAAGCAGGAAGGGGTTTCCTGATACGTTGATTTGCTCTTTCCTTCCTTCTAATGGCAATGGAAACAAATATTCCTTGTTGGGTCTTTTGGCTAACTCAACTATTATTTGCTACTGCCTCCTAATTTTTCTTTTACTAGAGCCAAGTGGCCTTTGTTCTTTCAGCCATTTTAACATGCCAGCTTGCCTAACTCAGAGGCCACATCTCATTTTAATATGGTTTTTTAGGATTCTGAGTCCTTGGAAAAGGCCAGATTCCTCTAATAGGGTTTTATAGATTTTCCAAGAAAGAAAGAAAGAGGGTTAAAAAAAAAAAAAAAAAAAGGAAGGGAGGGAGGGAGGAAGAAGGGAGGAAGGAAGTGGGGGAGGGAGGGAAAAAATAAGTAAAGCTGATTAAAGAAAGGCTAGTTATTCTATATAAAAGGAATCATGACATTTTCACGTTGGTTTTAAAACTAAAACCTATTTGTTTACATACTGAAGGAAAGGATTAGATATCAACCTTTAAAGTAGTGTTGACTTGGGCAGTACTGACTCCTGGCAATCTGTGGAGCTTGTAAGAGTTGCCATTATGAGCAATGTAACTTTGCGGTTTTTTTTATGGTGGATAAAATATATGTTAACATTTTAATTTTCTAAACCTATGTGAAGTAGAATCAACCTCAGTACAGTGACACCAGCCTCCCCAAAAAGTCTCTCCCTTTTTTTTTTCTTGATGATTTGGGCTCTAGGAGAGAAAGAGAATCCATAGTAGAACACATGCCAGAAACTCACAGCAATAACAGTGGTGAAAATGCCGGGAAAGATCTTTTTTTTCCTCTTTAAGAATGGTACAATTTTTAAAAGATCTGTAACATCCAGAATTCGGAAGGGTGTGGGAAGGAAGGCGCTCTCCAAATATCCAGGGGGCAGGCAGTGTGAGTTAGAAACACCTTTTTGGAAAGAAACTTGGCAATACCCATCTATTTTTTTAATGTCCATGCTTTTGCCTTACCTACTCCACCTCTAGCAATCAACCTTATAGAAATATTTGCACATGTGAGCAGACAGGAATCACAAAGGCACTCAGGGCCAAGTGTGTGGCTTTTTTTTTTTTAACAACTCAACTTAATCTCTCCCTCAAGCTCCTTTTCTCTGACGGCAGAAAGCAATCCAGCTGCTCAGCAGTTTCCAGTTAGGTTCCATCCCTTCCTGCTTCTTTCCCTTAGGTAGTATCTCAGTTCCTGGCTTACCTGGAAGCTTCTGGTC
>PVKH010014626.1:0-16418 GCA_004027955.1 Chaetophractus vellerosus
AGATCCAGTAGTAGAGAGTGAGGGGAAAAAAGCAGCTGCCACCTCTAGGCTGAAGGGAGTGCCCACTGAAGGGACTAAGGATTTAGGAGATCCTTCCTCCCTCCCCCTGATCCTGCCAAAAATAAAAAAGGCTGAGATTCAGACAGAAGCAACTCCTGCCAGTGTGCACAGGTCGGAGCATTCATGGAAGAGATTCTAGGTGGAGAAAATATTGCCAGAGCTAGTCTGGAGAAGAGGCTGTAGGGTGGGGTGAGTGTGGCCTCAGTGTGCGGCAGAGCTGGTTTGTGGGTAAACAGTTACCTGAGGGTATGGCCAGAGTTTCCATGAAAGCTGCCAGTTGGAGCTGCCAAGACTGCAGTTGCTGGTTGGGGAGAGTGAGGCCTGAAGGTGTGGCTGGAGCTGGTCCATTCAGGTCAGTTGAGAGGACTGCTACTGGCCCTTTCACTTATAATCCACTGGCTCTCAAACCGAATTACAAACGGAGAAGGACTGAAAACAGGAATAGAAGTACTTTCCCGCTGTGCTCTCATTACAGTGCCCCTCCAGCGCCCTCTATTGGCAAAGCCTAACATGTGCCAGCTGGTAAAGGGGCAATGTTTACAAGGTGGATTCAGCATCAGAAAGCAGGGCAAAAAAGGGGGGATTTGGTGCTGAGATGATAAACTGATAGCAGGCACAGCATCTAGTGATGATTCTTGCTCGAATCAGTTTTTACTACGATAGTTGCAAAAGTATGCTTTTTTAAAACCCTTCAATGTTTGTCAACATGATGGTGAGAAATTCTTAGTTTTGATTCATATTTCTCCTGTAATGAGTGGAGTTGAACATTTTGCATAAGCTTCATGGACATTTTAATATTTCTTTTGAATTCTTTTGTTCTTGTTTTTTGTACATTTTAATAGGATTTTTTGGTCTTATTCCCCTTGATTTGTAAAAGTTCTTTATATAGAATACAAGTAGGCCATTATCTGTGATATATATTGCAAATATTTTCTTCAATTTGTTATTTACATTTTGATTTTTCCTTAGGGTTTTTTTTCTATGAAAACAACTGTTTTTTTAAATCTTTTCTTTTATTGCACCTGGATTTTCAGTTAAAGCTAAGAGGCTTTCCCTTAATATAAATTTTACCATAGTTGTTGAGAGGTTTCAGTTTTTTAAACATTGCAATGTCTGATCCACTTGATATTTATTTTCACTTATGATATAATTATTTTTCTTAATGCCTACTTAGTCATTCAGGCACCTTTTATTAATAAGTTTGTCCTTTCTGTAGTGATTTGAGATAGCATCTTTATTACATACTAAAATTTCCAAATGTTCTTGGTTCTATTTCTGCACTTTTACTCAAGTCTATTGGTTTATTCATGTACCAATGCCACACTTTTTAATTTGTAGAGACATAGTAGTATATTTTTTAATCTGGTAGGGCTAGTCCCCATTTACACCTCTTTCTTTCAGTATTTCTACTTTTTTATTTGTATTTTTTAAAATTTTTACTGGGAGGTCCCAGGGATCGAACCCAGGTCCCTCCATATGGGAGACGGACGCCCAGTCATTTGAGCCACATCCATCCCTCTTTCATTTTGGAGATTGCTTTAACCCAGTTTGACCTCATCTTAACTTTATTTCTGCAAAGACACTCTTTCCAAATAAGGTCACACTCAAAGGTACTGGGGGTTAGAACTTCAACATATCTTTTGAGAGGACACAAATCAAACCATAATCCTTACTAAATTCCTGTATTACTTGGATTAGTTGTATTATTCTCTAGGATTTTGAAGGTATACTATCATAACATCTGTAAATAGAAATAGTTTACTTCCTTATTTCCACTTCTTATGCCTGTAATTGTTTTCTCTTATCTAATTGCATTGACTAATGCCATTAGTGTAACGTTAAATAGCACTGGAGATAGTGGGCTTTCTTGCCTTATTTCTTATGCCTCTAGTGATTCCCCATGAAGTAACATGCTAGAAACCTAGCCTGTCTGTCTCTAGAGCTGACATTCTTGCCAGGCTATCACATTTTAGTTGACATTTATATGAGTGTGATTCTCTTATAGGCCCACCATGTGGATGTTTCCAGGGTGGAATCAAAGCTGGGTTTCTGAATTTATCCTCCTTGGCTTCTCCAATGACCCAACATCAAACAAGATCCTCTTCATTGTCTTCCTTCTCCTCTACCTAAGTTCAGTTCTGGGAAATGGGCTCATCATCACCCTCATCTGCCTGGACTCGCATCTCCATACTCCCATGTACTTCTTTCTCTCTATTCTGTCCCTGCTAGACATGGGCTATGTCACAACCACTATACCCCAAATGCTGGTGCACCTAATTTCTTCCTCCAAGACCATCACCTTTGCTGGCTGTTGGCTGCAGATGTTTGTGTTTGGTGCCCTGGGCCTGACTGAGTCCATCATCTTCGTGGTCATGGCTTATGACCGATACGTGGCCATTTGTTACCCACTGCGTTATACTGTTATCCTTACTTGGGACCTGTGCATGTGGCTGGCAGCTGGGACCTGGGCCTATGGTTTCTTCTTATCTCTGATCCATACCTTTTTCACCATGAGGCTGCCCTACTGTGGGCCCAACATCATCAACCACTACTTCTGTGAAGGCCCCTCAGTACGGAGCTTGGCTTGCATGGATACCCACCTCATCGAGATGGTGGACCTGGTCATCAGTGTCTTTGTGGTTGCTGCTCCAATCTCCCTCATTCTGGCTTCCTATGTCCGCATTTCCCTAGCCATTCTCAAAATTAAGTCCACCCAGGGCCGCTGCAAGACCTTCTCCACTTGTGCTTCCCACCTGACTGTAGTCACCTTCTTCTATGCTCCAGCCATCTACATCTACATGAGACCGAACTCCAGCTACTCTCCTGAGCTTGACAAGCAGGTCTCACTCTTTTATAATGTCCTCACTGCTCTGCTTAACCCAGTGGTCTACAGTCTTAGGAACAAGGACATCAAGGTGGCTTTTCTGAAGGCGATGGGACATGGTAGTGTGGCCTGGTAAATGGTGAGCCAAAAGAGGCATGGGGTATAATGCCCAATGCCTTTAGTTATATCCAATCATCATTGTGCATCATTGTGCATTTGTTGTTTTTTTTTGTTTTTTTTTAAAGATTTATTTATTTTATTACATATCTCCCCTTCCCCCCGCTGCGGCGACGCGCCGAGAGTGGTCACTGCGCAGGCGCGGCTTTCCCCGCTTGTGGGCGGTCTCTGCGTCCGTTCACGGCTGGCTTTCAGTTCACGGGTGGCTGGCTGCGTTCCATCCGCGGGCGACCTGCCCTGCCCGTGGCGGCTCTTGCCATGTCCGTGGCAGCTTCTTGCCCTGCCCACGGCGGCTCCGGCCCGCCCATGGCGGCTTGCCATTCTCAAGGCGGTCTGCCCGCTAGGAGAGGTCCCCGAGAATCGAACCCGGGGCCTCCCATGTGGTATGCCGGCACCCTATCCACTGGGCTATTGAGCCGGCCCCTCATTGTGCATTTGAATTAACATATTACTTATCAATGTACATGAAACCAAGATAGCTGTCTTTATCACCTTACTACAGCAGGAATGATGATACTTATCACATCTCCACTGACTTTACCAATTTGGCTTATGCAGAAGTCAAATCGATCTGGAGCATGACTGCAGACTATCATAAACTTAATCAGGTAGTGACTCCAATTGCCTCTGCTTTCCCAGATGCAGTATATTTGCTGGAGCAAATCAATACAGCCCCTGGTACTCAATATGAAGTTATTGTTTTTTCTCCATACCAATTTGCAAGTGCCACCAGAAGCAGTTTACTTTTACCTGGCAGGGAAACAGTACACCTGCACAGTGTTGCCTTAGGGCTGCATCAGCTTTCTTATTCTTTGCCATAATATTGTCTGCAAAGATTTTGATCATCTTGACATTCCACAAACAATAACACTGGTTCACTATATTGATTACATTATGCTGATTGATTTTGATGAGCAAGAATTAGCAAGTACTTTAAATGCTTTAGTAAGAGAAATGTACATGAGAGGATGGGAGATAAATGCCACAAAAATTCATGGGACCACCACCTCAGTGAAGTTTCTGGAGGTTCAGTGGTCCAGAGTGTGTTCAGATATCGTGTCTAACATGAAAAATAAGTTGCTATACCTCAGACCACCTACCACAAAGAGGCATAATCCTTGGTAGGCCTTTTTATATTTTGAAGGCACATTTCTCTCTGCTTTGACCAGAGCAAGAGGAGGCACTGCAGCAAGTTCAGGCTGCTTTACCACCTGATCCTTATGATCCAGAAGACCCAATGATATTACAAGTGCCTGTGCCACACTAGGATACTGTATGGATCTTTTGGCAAGCACCAACAGGAGAATCACAGTGCAGACCTGTAGGGTTTTTGGAGCAAAGATCTACCCCCTTCTGAAGATAACTACTCTCATTTTGAAAAACAGCTTCGGCTTTGCTACTGGGCCTTGGTAGAAACTGAATGCTTAACAACAGGTGAACTGTGGCCTGAGTTTCTCATCATGAACTGGGTGTTGTCCTACCCATATAGCTATAAGGCTGGGTGTATGCAGCAGCAATCTATTTTTACATGGAAATGATATATGAGATTGAACTAGGATAGTTCTGGAAAGTACAAGTAAATTGTGTAAGCATGTGACTCAGATTCCTTAGACACAGACTCCTATTAAATGGCCTCCTTTCCTTCATTCCAAGCATATAGCTTTAATCCAAGCATATGGTTTCCTTGGGTATCTTTTTATGACTGAGGAAGAACAAATTTGAACTTTGTTTACAGATGTGTAGACAGCTACAGCCCTACATTCCTAGTCAAAGGTGACTTTGAAGGGCAGTGATGAAAGAAAATCCTCCCAGAGGGCATAACTTTGAGTAGCACATTTGGTTGTCTAATATATATGGAATGAGAAGTGGCTGGAAATACAGATACATACTGATTTATAAGAAGTTGCTAATGGTTTGGCTTGTTGGGCAAAGACTTGGAAACAACAAGATTGGGAGATTAGTGAGTGACATGGAGGTTGGGTGGGCAGGAAGAATCTGCATGATCCTATCAGAATGGGCACAGACTATAAAGATATTTGTGGCCCATGTGACTGTCCATCAAAGTAAGTCCATTGCAGAGAAGACTCTTAAGAATCAGATGGACAAAATTATGCATTCTGTGGATGTCAATAATCTTTCTCCAGCTTGCCCAATGGTCATGGACAAAATGGCCATGGTGGCAGGGATGGAGGCTATATATGAGCTTAACAACATGGACTTCCCTTTACCAAGGCTAATCTTGCTACTGCTACTGATGAGTATATAACCTTCAAATAGCAGAGACCAACATTGAGTCCCCAGTATGGCACCATTCCCTGGGGGGAACAGCCTTCCACCAGTGGCAGGCTGATTACATTTGACCTCTTTCATCATGGAGGGATCAAATATTTATCCTCACTGAAATAGACACACACTCTAGAAATGGATTTGCCTTCTCTTCCTGGAAAGCTTTTGCTAGCACTACCATCTTTTGTCTAACAGAATGCCCAGTCCTCCATCATGGCACTCCACACAGCATTGAATCAGATTAAAAAATTCATTTCTCAGTGAAAAAAGCTATGGGCTCATATTCGTAAAATGAAATGGTCTTACCATATACCCCATTGTACAGAAGTAGCTGGCCTAATCAAATAGTGGAATGGCTTATAAACTCTTAGTTATGGATCCAATTGAGTAATAACATTGAAAAAATGGGATTTTATCTTCCAGGATATAGTTTATGCTTTGAGTCAGAGACAATTGTATGGTGCTGTTTCCCCCATAGCCAGAGTATAAGGGCCTAGGAATCAAAAGATGGAAGTATGTGTTGCTCCTCTCACTATTTTATCTAGTAACTCACTTAGAGAATATTTGCATCCTATCCCAGCAACGCTGAGCTCTGCTGGCTTGGAGAGTGTCTATCCATGAACAAATCAATGTTTCTACTGAATTGCAAGATGAGATTTCCACCTGGTTATTTTAGACCCTTTATGCCATTGAACTAACAGGAAAACTAAGTATCCAATTTACTTACTGGCCTAAGTGATTGATTCTGATTACTAAAGGAAAATAGGGCTGCTGCTACACAATGGAGGCAAAGAGGCCTATATCTGGAACCCACAAGATTCTCTGGGGGCAACTCTTTGTGCTTTCATGCTCAATTGTAAAAATTAATGGAACACTACAACAACCAAAAAATTTAAAAAGGCTGAATGGCTAAGGACTAAGACCTTTCTGGAATAAAGGTTTGGGTCACTCTATCAGGTATAAATAATCCAGAGCAGCTGAGGTTCTGGCTGAGGACAAGGGAAATATGGAATGGGTAGTTGAAGGAGAAGAAGGCATAGATATCAACTATGACATCATGATAAATTATAGAAATAAAAATAATTATAGTTTTGTATATTTTCTCTATGCTTGCAACATGCATGTGTTTATTTGTATATGGTAATCATTTTCTTCTTTCTCATTCCAATTTAAGATTATTTTATACATAAGTTATTGGAGGTTAAATTTACATTTTTGTCTTTCTATAACAGAATATTCAGTGAGATTGTGACTGAATTTGAGGAGTAATTAAATAGGTTATGATGAATACAGTGACGATTGGGACTGTGCATCTTCTCATTCTGGGGAAAAGTGAGAACGTGACTTGTAAGAAGGATAGATGTATCTTGTTAGGTAGAAATATAGAGTTGTTTGCTGTAAAGTAGTTTGAATGTTCAAAGAAGAGTGCATGTGGAAGCTGAGTAGCCAAAGGGAGTGTACTGTGTAAGTTATTAATTTATTGCCTTTCAGTTCTGAATGCAGCATTCAATATGATGAACAACAGAATTCCTTTAAGCATGTCTCTTTCAAAGTGAGCATAATGTTAAGCTTTTTCAGTAGAGAGTACTGGAGGGAATTGCAGGAGAATGACATTTCTTGGGATTTCCTGAGTGGTCTAAAGACCCAGAATGTACTGTAACCTTGCAGCCTCAGTCTGGCTGCCTCTCAACATGGAAACCACACAGCCAGCCACTTGCCAGACTACTTCAGCAATTCCCCACAGCATGCATACTGGAGGGTCACGTACTGAGCAGTTGTTCCTTCTGCAAGTCCTACACGCTGTGAAGGCATTCTATTCTCTGCTGATGCCCAGCTTCCAACTGCATGATCATGGCCACTGGTTGCTGATGGCCTGCACCCTTGCTTGAAATCCAGAGGGTTGCCTTTTGTTTCCCTATCAACTCCAGACTATCCTTGGCTGCTATCCAGTGCCTGAACCATATCCAATGATGTCTAAATCCCTTCTGAGTATGCTCTTCCCTGGGTACCCTCCCTTAGCCCAGGGTATCATATAGAGTGTCCTTATATTTATAGTTACTCTTTTATTATAGTCAATAATTTTTTATATTTTACTTCCCCTCTTTAACTTACTGGGTGATTTCTATCTCCTGACTGGACCCAGACAACTAGAATCTCTCCTAACACTTCAAAGAAGGTATCATGACTTCCATTTTACTGGAAGAAAAAATGAAGCTCAAAAACTAGTACTCCAAGTAGTTGGGGGAGCATATCCAAGGTCCCACAGCCAATAAATGGAGGATCTGGGATTTCAACCCTGTCCTTTGGCCACCACTACCCAAAATGTTCGACCCTTTGGGCAATCATCCATGCCATATACTCCTCCCTATAGTGTGTGTGTGTGTGTGTGTGTGTGTGTGTGTGTGGCTTTAGTAGTTTCATTTCCATTTTTAATTTTTTTATTAGAGAAGTTGTGGGTTTACATAACAAAAATGCATAAAATAAAGGATTCCCGTGCCTCACCACCAACACCTTGCACTGGTGAAGAACATTTGTTACCATTGATGACAGCACTTTTTAATAAATGTACTACTTTTTAACAGTAGTAGCCAGCATTTATTGAGAGTGTTTATGTTCTAGGCAATATGTGAATCAATTTACAAGGATTACCTCATTTAAAACACCCATTATACTGGCCTGGGAAATATGTATTATTATTATTATTATTATTATTATTATTATTATTAATTAGAGAAATGGTAGGTTTACAGAAAAATCGTGTAAAAAATACAGCATTCTCATATAGCCCCCTATTATTGACACTGCATTAGTGTGGTACCTCTGATTCATTTGATAAAAGAATATTAAAGTAGCACTATTAACTATAGTCCACAGTTTACATTAAGTGTATTTTTCCCATATACTACACTATTATTAACACCTTGTATTAGTGTCGTAAATTTGTTATAATTCATGAAAGAACATTCTTATACTTGTACTATTAACCCCAGTCCATCATCCACAAGAGGGTTCACTGCGTTATACAGTCCCATGTTTTATCTTCTTTTACTTTAGTAACATACACAACCCAAAACTTTCCTTTTCAACTACATTCACATATATAATTCAGTACTGTTAATTATGCTCACAATAATATTCTACCATCACCACCAACAATTTCATAAACTTTACAACCAAGCTAAATAGAAATTCTGTACAAATTAAGCATCAACTCCCCATTTCTACCCCCTATCTATCCACTGGTAACCTATATTCTAGATTCTAACTCTATGAGTTTGCTTATTATAATTATTGCATATCAGTGAGATCATACAACATTTGTTCTTTTGGTCTTGCTTATTTCACCCAATATAATGTCCTCAAGGTTCATCCATGTTGTCACATGCATCAGGCTTCATTCCTTTTTCAGCTGAATAGTATTCCATTGTATGTCTGTACCACATTTTGTTTATCCATTCATCAGTTAATGGACACTTGGGCTGCTTCCTTTTTTTGACAGTTATAAGTAATGCTGCTATGAACATAATGTGCAAATATCTGTTTGAGTTTGTGCTTTCAGTTCTTCTGGGAATATACATAGTAGCAGGACTGATGGATGACATGATAATTCTATACTTAGCTTTCTGAGTTACTGCCAAACTGTCTTCCACAGCAGCTGCAACATTTTACATTTCCACCAGCAATGAATGACTGTTCTTATTTCTCCACTTCCTCTCCAACACTTGTAATTTTCTGCTTTTTAAAAATACTAACCATTCTAGTGGATGTGAAATGATATGTTATTGTGGTTTTGATTTGCCTTTCCCTAATAGTAATGTTGAACATTTTTCATGTGCTTTTTACACATTTGTATGTCGCTTTGGAGAAATGTCTATTCAAGCCTTTGCCCATATTTTAATTAGGTTGTTTGTCTTTTTATAATTGAGTTGTAGGATTTCTTTATAAATTCTGGATATTAAGCCCTTATCAGATATGTGGTTTCCAAGTATTTTCTCTCATTGAGTAGGTTGTCTTTTCACTTTCATGACAAAGTTCTTTGAAGCACTAAAGTTTTTAATTTTGAGGAGGTCCTATTTATCTATTTCTACTTTCATAGCTTGTGCTTTGGGTTTGAAGTCTAAAAAATCATTACCTAACATACGATCCTGAAGATGCTTCCCTACATTTTTGTCTAGGAGGGTTATAGTCCTGGCTCTTTTATTTAAGTCTGAAATCCATTTTGAGTTAATTTTTTATATAATGTGAGATAAGGGTCCTCTTTCATTCTTTTGCATATGGATATCCAGTTCTCCCAGCAACATTTGATTCTGTCCTCATTGAGTGGAATTGGGAATCTTGTCATTTATCAATTGGCCATAGATGTGAGGGTCTGTTTCTAAACTCTCAATTCATGTCCATTGGCCAATATATCTATCCTTGAGCCAGTACCATGCTGTTTTGACAGTGTAGTTTTGTAATATGCTTTAAAGTCAGGAAGTGTGAGTCCTCTAATTTCATTCTTTTTTTTTTTCAAAACGTCTTTGGCTATTCAGGGCCAGTTACCCTTCCAAATAGATTTGATAATTGGCTATTTAATTTCTTTTTTTTTTTTTTTTAAAGATTTATTTATTTTATTACATATCTCCCCTTCCCCCCACTGCGGGGACGCGCCGAGAGTGGTCACTGCACAGGTGTGGCTTTCCCCGCTTGTGGGCGGTCTCTGCGTCTGTTCACGGGCGGCTTTCAGTTCGCGGGTGGCTGGCTGCGCTCCATCCGCGGGCGACCTGCCCTGCCCGTGGCAGCTCTTGCCATGTCCGTGGCAGCTTCTTGCCCTGCCCACGGTGGCTCCGGCCCGCCCGTGGCGGCTTGCCATTCTCAAGGCGGTCTGCCCGCTAGGAGAGGTCCCCGGGAATCGAACCCAGGGCCTCCCATGTGGTATGCCGGCGCCCTATCCACTGGGCTATCGAGCCGGCCCCTGGCTATTTAATTTCTACAGAGTAGGCTGCTGGAATTTTGATTGGGATTTCATTGAATTTCTGAATAATTTGGGGTAAAATTGACATCTTAATGATATTTAGACTCCTAATCTATTTACATGGAATGCCCTTTATTTTACTTTCAGCAATGTTTTATAGTTTTCTTTGTACAAATCCTTTAAATCCTTGGTTCAATTTATCCCTAGATATTTAATTCTTTTGATTGCTGTTGTAAACGGAATTGTTTCTTGATTTCCTCCTCAGATTGCTCATTACTAGTGTATAGAAACATTACTGATCTTTGCATGCTGATCTTGTACCCTGCTACTTTGCTGAATTCATTTATTAGCTCTAATAATTTTGTTGTAGATATTTTGGGACTTCCTATATAGGATCATGTCATCTGCAAATAGTGGAAGTTTTACTTCTTCCTTTCCAATTTACATGCCTTTTATTTCTTTTTCTTGTCTAACTGCTCTAGCTAGAATTTCAAGTACCATGTTGAATAACAGTCATGAGAGTGGCTATCCTTGTCCTGCTCCAGAACTAAGAGGGAAAGCTTTCAGTTTTTCACCATTGAATATGATGTTAGCTGTGGTTTTTCATATATGCCCTTAATCGTTTTAAGGAAGTTAACTTCTATTCCTATTTTTCTAAATGTTTTTTTTTTAATCAAGAAAGGATGCTGGATTTTGTCAAATGCCTTTTCTGCATCAATTGAGATAATCATGTGTTTTCCTTTCATTTTGTTAATGTGTTGTATTACATTAATTGATTTTCTTATGCTGAACTACCCTTGCATACCAAGCCACCGGATCATGGTGTGTAATTCATTAAATGTGCTGGTGGGTTTTATTTGCAAGTATTTTGTTTAGGATTTTGCATCTATAATCATAAGAGAAATTGGTCCTCAATTTTCTTTTATTATACTATCTTATCTGGTTTTTGGTATTAAGGTGATGTTGGCCTCATAGAAAGAGTTAGGTAGTATTCCCTCTTCTTCAATATTATGGAAGCATTTGAGCTGAACTGGAATTACTTCTTGGAATGATTGGTAGAATTCATCTGTGAAGCCATCTGGTCCTAGGATTTTCTTTGTTGAGAGGTTTCTAATGACTGATTCAATATCTTTACTTGAAATTGGTCTTCTCTTTCTTCTAGAGTCAGTGTAGGTTGTCCGTGTGTTTCTAAGAATTTGTTCATTTCATCTATGTTATCTAATTTGTTGGCATACATTTGTTCGTAGTGCCCTTTTTTGGTCCATTTTCTTTCTTTGGGGTCAGTAGTAAGTTCCCCCTCTCTTTTCTGATTTATTTGCATCTTCTTTCTTTTTTCCTTCTTAGTCTAACTAATGGTTTGTCAATTTTACTGGTCTTTTCAAAGGACCAACTTCTGGTTTTTAAAATGTTCTCTATTGTTTTTTATTCCCTTTTCATTTGTTTCTGCTCTCCTCTTTGTTATTTATTTCTTTTTGCTAGCTTTGGGGTTAGTTTGCTGTTCTTTTTCTAGGTCCTCCAGGTGTTAGGCCTTGATTTTAGCTCTTTCTTCTTTTTTAATGTAAGCATTTAGGGCTATACATTTCTCTCTCAGCAGTGCCTTTGCTGCATCTCAGAAGTTTTGATATGTTGTGTTCTTGTTTTCATTTGTCTCAAATATTTACTGGTTTCCTTTGCAATTTTTTCTTTGGCCTACTGATTGTTTATGAATGGTTATATACTTCCATATATTTGTGGATTTTGCAGTTGTGTGCCTGTTATTGATTTCCAGCTTCATTCCATTATGGTCAGAGAGGATGCTTTGTACAATTTCAATCTTTCTAAATTGTTTTGTGACCCAACATGTGGTAAATCCTAGAGAAAGATCCTTGTGCACTTGAGAAGAATGCAAATCCTCTTGTTTAGGAGTGCAATGTTCTGTATATATCTGTTAGGTCTAATTCATTTATCATATTATTCAAGTTTTCTGTTTCCTTTTTAATCTTCTGTCTAGATGTTCTATCTCTTGATAAGAATGATGTACTGAAGTCTCCAACTATTATTGCAGAGGTGGCTATTTCTCCCTTCAGTTTTGCCAGTGTTCGCCTCGTGTATTTTGGGGCACTGTCATTAGGTATATACATATTAATGATCATTATTTCTTCTTGGTGGATTGACTCTTATTATTTTGTTCTTCTTTGTCTCTTATAACAGCTTTTGACTTAAAGTCCATTTTGTCCAAGTTAGTATAGCTGCTACAGCTCTTTTTTTGTTTGCTATTTGCATGGAATATCTTTTTTTCATCCTTTCGCTTTCAACCTATTCATGTCTTTGGGTCCAAGGTCAGCCTCTTGTAAATAACATATAGTTGGATCATGCTTTTCTTTACCCATTCTGTCAATCTATGTGTTTTCACTGGGGAGTTTAATCTATTAGCATACAGTGTTAATACTGTAAAGTCAGTATTTACTTCAGCAATTTTGTCCTTTGGTTTTTATATGTCATATCATTTTTTTTTTTTGCTCTCCTTTCCTTTATTGCACCTTTCTTTTCTGTATAGTTGATCTTTTGTGGTGTTCCTGACTCATCCTTTGCACATTTCTGTTTCTGTAAATATTTTTAATACTTTCTTTGTGGTTACCCTGGGGTTTGTATTACACAATCTACATCTAAAACCTACTCATTTGAAAAGATGCCAACTTCACTTCAATAGCATACATAGTCTCTGTTCCCATATCCCTCTTTTCCCTCTCTTTATGTTGCTTTTGTCCCACATTACCTCTTTATATTTTGTGTATCTGTTATCAGGAAATATGACTTTTCCAATTGTATTCTGATTCTTACAGGAATTAAAGAGTAGAGTTGTATGTTGAGGATATAGTAGTATTGGGTTTTGCATTTACCCTTTTGTTACCTTCACTGAAGATCTTCATTTCTTCACACTACTCCCAGCCACTTTCTCCTGTCTTTTCCTTTCAAACTGCAGAACTCTCTTTAGTAGTTCTTATAGGGCAAGTCTTTTTTTGTTTCCATTTACCTGTGATTATTTAAAGTTATCCCTCATTTTGAAGGACAGTATTGCCATACAAATAATTTTTGGCTGGCAGTTTTTCTCTTTCAGTAACTTTCAGTATGTATGTATAGGTATACACACACACACACACACACACACACGCACACACACACACACCACATACCACTGCCTTCTTGCCTCCATGGTTTCTGATGAGAAATTGGCACTTAGTCTTATTGAGGAAAGAATATTTCCTCAAATATTCTTTTTACCACTTTTCCCTTCTCTTCTTCTTCTGGGACATCCATAACATGTATGTTTGTGAACTTCATGCTGTCATTCAAATCCCTGAGTGTTCTAGTCAGGGTTCTCTTGGGAAACAGAATCAACAGGAGATATCTGTTAAAAATATATGATTTTATAAGAGTCTCTCACGTGACTGTGGGGATGCACAAGTCCAGGTTCCGCAGGCAGGCTGCAAGCCAGGGGCTCCGATGAAAGACTGGTGAAGGGTCCTTGATGAGTTTCTGGGAGAAGGTGGCTGTCAAATGACGAGCTAGGAAATTCTCTCTGAATGTTGAAATCAGTTCCCTTTTATGGCAGTCAACTGAATGGATAAAACCGTCATCCGTTCTTGATCCAATTTCCCTGATTGATGCAGATGTAATCAGCTATCCATGCAGTAAACTCACTGGTGACCGAAGCCCATAAATGTTCTTATATTACAACTAACCCAGTGCTTGCTGGACCAAATACCTGGACACAATTACCTGGCCGAGTTGACACATTAGCCTAACCATCACAGTCCACCCCTTGTCAACTCGGCAACCATACACATTACCCTAAACAATACTTAGTCTCTAAGTAAAAACAATAACATACAAGCACACATATATATTTCCGCCTAACAATGTTTAACTCCCCTGTGTACAACCGGAAATGCATTAATTCCCCACAGAATAGGGTACAAGACCTTGGGCAATATTCCCTCTTAAACTTGACATCCTTAAATATTACGACATGAAATTAATACAACTTTTCATATGATAGGGGAAAAGGTTGGGGAAGAAAACAAGAAATTCATTTTGTGTACATATACAGTCATACTCATAACGAAACAGGGAAGAAGGGTTCATGACTATTACAGTCCTCATTTCTGTAACTGGTCACATGGTTGAAGTTCATATTTATCACTACCTTCTTCCACTACCCATTCCATGTTCCCATTACCTTCAGCAAACACTTCAGCTGGCCGTGGTTCTTTGCCTGGTGGGGTGACCCAAACTTTCATTCTCGAATACTCTGGACCATTGTTAGTCCTATTTGAATTGGTTTGTTGCAATTTTCCATTGGCTTTAATCACAGGGCATGGTAGTACTAGGAGACACCCTAGAGGATCTCCTGCATTCCAGGCAAACTCTTCTTTACCCCCATTATGTAGATGCAGTCCTATTTCCCCTTGATAGTCAGGATCAATCACCCCAGCCAGCAAAGTAATTCCTTTCTTTGCCTGTTGTTTCACAGGCAAGAGGAGGCCAAAGGGGCCAGGTGGCAATCTTAACTTCCAGTTCAATGGAATCATTGTTGTGTTCCCTGCTGGCAGCACTCCTCCTATTGGGACTAAAACCTATAGACCAGCAGAGCTTAAGGTTGCAGGGACAGGAAGCAAATATTTTCCTAGTGGGTCACTAGGGGTAATAGTGAGTGGTGCCACTCCCATTTCCACCCCTTGATTCCTGGACCCATGAATCCTGGTTATGGGAGAAACAGCACCATAGAGAGGACACTGATTTAGAGCATACACAGCCTCCTGGAGGACATTGCCCCAGCCCTGCAAGGTATTGCCACCTAGTTGGTGCTGTAATTGAGTTTTCAAAAGCCATTCCACCGTTCTATTAATCCAGCTGCTTCAGGGTGATGGGGAACATGGTAAGACCAGTGAATTCCATGGGCATATGCCCATTCCTGCATATCATTTGCTGTGAAATGGGATCCCTGATCAGAAGCAATGCTGTGTGGAATGCCATGGCGGTAGATAAGACATTAGGTAAGTCCACAGATGGTAGTTTTGGAAGAAGCACAGCATGCCAGAAATGCAAATCCACAGTCAGAGTATGTGTCTATTCCAGTTAAAACAAATCACTGTCCCTTCCATGGTGGCCCAATGTAGTCAACCTGCCACCAGGTAGCAGGCTGGTCACCTCGAGGAATGGTACCATATCGGGGGCTGAGTGTGGGTCTCTGCTGCTGGCAGATTGGACAATCAGCAGTGGCTGTAGCCAAGCCAGCCTTGGTGAGGGGAAGTCCATGTTGCTGAGCCCATGCATAACCGCCATCCCTACCTCCATGGCCACTTTGTTCATGAGCCCATTGGGCAATGACAGGAGTGGCTGGGGAAAGAAGCTGAGCCTTAGCCACAGAGCAGGTCATCTTATCCACTTGATTATTAAGCTCTTCCTCTGCTGAAGTCACCCTCTGGTGGGCATTCACATGGGACACAAATATGTTCATGTTTTTTGCCCACTCAGAAAGGTCTATCCACCTCTTCCCCAAACCTCCTTGTCACCAATTTTCCAATCATGTTCCTTCCAAGTCCCTGACCATCCAGCCAAACCATTGGCAACAGCCCACGAATCAGTGTACAAATGCACCTCTGGCCATTTATTCTTCCAAGCAAAATGAACAACTAGGTGCGCTGCTCGAAGTTCTGCCCACTGGGAGGATTTGCCCTCACTGCTATCCTTCATGGATGTCCCAGAAAAGGGCTGCAGTGCCACAGCTGTCCACTTTCAAGTGGTACCTGCATATCGTGCAGTACCATCTGTAAACCAGGCCCGAGTTTTCTCATCCTCAGTCAACTGATTGTAAGGGACTCCCCAAGAGGCCAAAGCTGTGGGCTGGGAAAGAGAAGGTAACATGGCAGGGGTGGTGACCATAGGCATTTGGGCTATTTCCTCATGTAACTTACTTGTGCCTTCAGGACCTGCTCGAGCCCTATCTCGTATATACCACTTCCACTTTATTATGGAGTGCTGCTGTGCATGCCCAACTTTATGGTTTGGTGGGTCAGATGATACCCAGCTTATGATAGGTAATTCAGGTCTCATGGTATCTTGATGGCCCATGGT
>PVKH010014627.1:0-16623 GCA_004027955.1 Chaetophractus vellerosus
GGGGTGAGGTTTGTCTTCAGTGGAGATGGGCTGGGGAGGATGTGCGGAGTGGTGGGGAAGAGAAGCCATGGCTACAGCGCTCCAGATAGAGTTTCATAAGAGACTGTGGCTACAATACACATGTTTAGATGGAAATGAAATGAAAATATTTGCTTCTCTTCAAATATAATTACATAAGCTATAATTCTAAGGGCTAAAACAAAAAAGAAAGATGAGCTTGTTGGTGTTGAAATATTTCTCTTGTAAAAGAGATCATTTTATACAATTTCTTTACCCCAGGATGGAATCTGATGTATAAGACAATAAAGTGAGAGCAAGAGAGAGGGAAGTAACCTATAGCTCTGTAGTGCTTGGCTGCTTACAAACATTTTCATATAAATAATAATCTTGAGCTATTTAACAACCTTTTAAGGTCAGACAGGGCAACATCCTTACCTCTGTTTCTGTATTAGGAAACTGAAGTTCAGAGGGGATAAATCAAGGCCAGGCTTTGTCCAAAGTTAGGTTCAGTTGGCGGCAGAGGCAGAATTTAAAACCCTGGTCTTGTGAGGTTAAATCATAAACTTTGTTACTACAGTGCTATTGAGTTGGTCAGATTAATTAAAATAAAAATAATAATGAAGGTAAACACAACCCTCTGCTGGCCCAGGAGAACTCAGTTGTCTTTGCCTTTGTAGTGTCTGAGGCTGGGACCAAGAGGAAAAGCTGAATGAAGGGGGCAGAACCTGGTCACCTCCAGCTGGGCTTGACTCTCTGATTGAGGGAAAGCCTCCCTCCTCCATGCAGCCCCAGTTCCAAGGAAAGTCAATGCAGCCTTTTTGATTGTCTGGCTTCTTAATGAAGAAAGACTTTCTTGGACAGTGACACAGAAATTCTGATCTAATAATATCCAGGTTGGAGTATTTAATTGCCAATTGAGTTTTGAATATTATAAATTCCAAGTCCAAGGTAAGAGAGTATCAAATAGTGACAAGGGAGACATTAAAATGTTATTGGTTTTCTTTCAACAACTTCCTTCACATGTTTATGCAATCTAGAAATAATGGGAGAAATCATGCAACTAACACTATTTTTGTTATTTTTAATATTAAGAGAGTGAAATGATGACAAGATTAAGATAGAGAATAATAATAACTGTGTTTTACACTTAACGTATTATTTTTGTTGCAAATTCCTTGTTATATAGAAAGATATACTTTGGAGGCATATGACTCTAAGTTTAAACATATTTTTTCACTTTGCATTATTTATTTAGTCATTTAACTTTGTCCAACAAATCCACAAATATTAACTGCGTCTTTACCCTGTATGAGATACAGGCTTGGCTCTGGAGACACAGTCATTAAAAGACAGTGCCCCTACTCTCACAGAACTTATAGCCTAGCTGGGAAAAAACCCAGGAGGTGATTTAACTTCTATGAGCCTCAGTTTATCGTATTTAAAACGAGCTCACAAACATATTGCAGGTGTTGCATGCTGTGAGAAATACAAATTATTCATGTAATTATAGTGAATGCTCAATAAATGATAGTTAACTGCTTTCATAGGTAGAATTCAAAGAGTTGGTTTATCATCTGTCAGTTGAGTCTTCTTTTAGAAGAGGAGTCCCCATCAACCCCCTTCTGATGACCATGTGTGTCTTGAAAAGCAATATATCAGTGGAGCAGGACAGGTTCATTGTCTCATTTCCACTGCAAATTTCCTGTTTCTAAACTTAAATACAATGACAAGTGTAAAGAAAATCTGAGAGGAGGACATTAGGCCTTCCAAGTGGAAAGCTAACCATGGGGGAGGAGTGCAGGTGACACCTGTCCTTGCAGTTAGATCCCTGGGATTCTCATTGCAGTTCCTTAAGAGGTGGGTACCTCCCAGGATCTGAGCTGATAGCAAGGAAAAGTCTTCTTTCACTCTAATGAGAATCTACGTAATATCTAATCTACTTTATTACAAGCCTATTCCAAAGACAGAATTAGCCTGCAGAGACACTTTCTGGTATATTCAGCCATGCCAGTTGACTCATGAAATTGAGCCATCTGAGCATCAGAGAGCATGCCGCAGGTAGTGCAACCTCTGAAGTGCACTGCTGCTCAGCCTTACATACTCCTCAAACAGAATTGCTGGTACATCCTGGGCAGCATTTGCCTTTTGCTGTGGAAAGAGTTAACTCACCCCTGCTCAAATGGATAAAAACTCCTAAATTCATTTATGCTTACTATTAGTAATAATTTGAAACATTAGGTCTTCTATAATTTGAGTGCAAATATACTTTCTTCTCCTTAAATTCAGATAATATGTATTCAACTTTGTGGCATTTTACTGAGTTGGAAGAAAAACATTTTAATTACCAGAGTTGGTTAAAGCTGGAATCCCTTTTTTCCACCTTGTAATGTATAATGAAACATTGTTATAATACCAGTTCTGTAGATCTGAAATTTTAATAAATTACTCTTAATAGGATAAGGAAATTGGATCTCAATTTTGGTGTGCGTAAAACCTTAAAATATAAATTTGGTTTACATGATAGCCTTAAAAGATAAAATTTAACAGTATAAATGAACGTATCTAGAAATGTTGATTTGAACTCTGAGAAGATTATTTTTACACCATTGCTACCTTGAGAAAGAGAAGCCAGAGAACTCCAGTGGTAAAGACACAGGAAATAAAGGCAGAAGGAAAATGAGACAAATAGCAGTAGTACCTTTACCAAAGAGTATAGAATCAACACAAGTTTTTGGAAATGACATCATATTTCAAATACAGAAAATCTATATTTTTTGGGAAAAATACATCCAACTCAGGGTCTCCTTAAAACAACTGGAACTGCTGTATACATAGTTATGTTAGAAGAAAACATGGACAAATAAATCTCAGCATTGAAAGTTCTCTCATCAGAAATGATATAATATGTAAGCAAGATATCTACCTCCATCAGCAAGTCCAGAAAAGGCAATCTAAACAAACACCTCAGTACTCAAGCTCTTTCCAAGTTTCATACCGGGAAGCTGCTTTTTAACTTCAGTTTGCTGCAGTGAGCAAATTGTTTAGACTCTTAGTGCTAAGGTCCTGTGGGCCTCCAGTTATTACAAATGGTATTTGAAGTTCAAAATGTGTGTGTGTATAACTACGCATCTATACATAGCAGGAGGGAACGAGTCAAGGAGGCATAATTCTTGGCACATAGTAGGTGTTTCATACAAGTTTGTTAAATGGAACAGGATGGAGTAAACAGAGAAACCATTTCTGGTACAAAGGTCATTCTGGCTGTAAGAACTTGCCCCCTTTTGTAAGTGCTGCCCAGAATACTAAACTCCAATAGAGTGTTTCCCAAACATCCTTTGTTTAAAAATCCCCCTTTTAAATTTTTCTACATAAGTTTATTCCTACACAGTGTTTGTTTTTCTTTGTAATATCGACAGACATCGACTCTTTTCCCATATCCTCCCACCACAAATATTTGCCTGCTCTGCCAGGTCCTCTCATTCCCTCTCTACTCCTGATCTCTGAAATTCTTAAATAGCCTCTGAACTCAGCCTCCTCCACCCTATCAGCATCATCTTCTGGCTCTGTGTTTTACAGGATAACAAAACTGCAGCTCATCAGGGGCCCCTGAACCCCACTGTGGGAAACACGACTCGCGTGTTTATGCAAGCAACGGGAACACACGGCTCTGCTCCCCAGCTGCCCTGGTATCCTGAGAGCTGAGCTCACTAATTTCTCCAACTGCACAGCATGGAGCGCTGCGTACGGAAAAGTGTACTGAACTGCCATCCTATTCAAGTATTTACCCAGAAAGTCTGAGATATAGAGTCTCTGGATGAACAAACACCTGAAAAAAGTTGTACCTTTGTTAATGGAATCTTTTCACTAAATTGCACTAATTTACACATAACCTCTCCTCAGTGACACGTATTGCCAGTCTTAAGGTTGTTTTTGTGTGTATGCACAACCAGTAGTTTTGAGGGTCAAGAGAGCAAAGAGGTAGTAGTCACTGTAAAGTAAATGCTTCACAATTTGTCTGGTAGCTTTAACTGGCAATTTCAAATTCCAGGCAATAATAGATTTCATTATTGATTCTCCAATATCACTTAACAGGCTAATTTTTTTGGATGGCTTGGGTATGGACTTTTGAAGGCCCTGTACATATCCAAGGGAGAGAGTTAATGGGAGATGTGGCTACTACCTTTGATACTTCCATTGTACTGGGGACAGAGAGTTAACCTACTTCTTTTTTGTTTGCTTGTAGGTTTAATAACCTACAATGAAAATTAGGAAACTGAAAATCACTTATCTCACTATGTATACTATCTCTTTGCTTTCTTGACACACAAAATTACTTGTTGTTCATGCTAACAAATATAACCTTAAGACTGACAACAGGTTACTATCTAATATATATCACTGAGAAGAAATTAAGCATAAATTTTTAAAAATTAATTTGTTAAGAATCTGTTAACAAAGATACACTTTATTATTCAGGTTATTTCTTCTAAGGCATCAATGGACAGAGCACTTTTGGTAGCTGGATAAGACATGATCCTGAGATTGAGCCAATCACATCTCAAATATGTGAGAAAAAATTATCCAATTTCCTAGTGTTCAAATAGTATAAGAGATCTAAAAGCCAATCTCTGTTATTTCAATTATACAATTTGGAGTTTGGGGCCAAAATTGTTTAGGTAAAAATAAATTTAAGTCTAATAAAAATTAAAACAGAAATGAATTTAAAAGGATACCATAGGGCCCGGCTAGATAGCTCAGTGGATAAAGAGCTCGCTGGGAGACCACATGGGAGGCCCTGGGTTCGGTTCCCGGGGACCTCTCCTAGCGGGCAGACCGCCTTGAGAATGGCAAGCCGCCATGGGCGGGCCGGAGCCGCCGTGGGCAGGGCAAGAAGCTGCCACGGACAGGCAAGAGCCGCCACGGGCAGGGCAGGTCGCCTGCAGATCGAGCACAGCCAGCCACCCGCGAACTGAAAAAGCCGGCCGTGACGGAAGCAGAGGCCGCCCACGGGCGGGGAGAGCCGCGCCTGCGCAGTGACCAGGTCTCGGCGCGTCGCCGCGGCGGGGGGGAGGGGGAGATATGTAATAAAATAAATAAATCTTTAAAAAAATAAAAAATAAAAAAATAAAAATAAAAGGATACCATAACATTTTCAAATACACATTACTTCAAAATTTAGATTGTTCAAATTTCAAGGAGTAAAAGTTTAAAGCATTTAAACAATATGATCATTCAGGCTGCAATATGGCATTACCTATCAAATATTATAGATGTGAAAAAATTAATTAAATTAGGTTGTGATTTTTTTAGATTTCAAAATAATGACTGGCTCTTAGAGATAGACACAACCTTTTTTTCCAAGAGGGAATACACATAGTTTTTTTAATGTTTTAATTTTCAAGCAAGATTTTAAGAACATGGCCAACACATAAAATCAGATCTACCTACACTTTATTTTGCATGGACCCCAAAGAGATATTAGATGTAGCTTGCCTTGTATTCTGATTTTTATTTTTCATATTGTTCAGAAGCAGAAGACAAAGTATACAGATGTATAGCATTCCTTTTTTTTTTGATGGAATACGATTATCTAAATGCTTTCTGCTTTAACATGCAAGTGGTCAATCATTAACATTAATAAATTAAGAGCTTCAGGAAGTTTAACAAAATTAAACATTTTACAAATTCTGACAGTATACCCCAATCAAAAACAAAATCTGAGAAAACGATCATTCATCCTAGATGTACCTAACCAGCAATTTTAAATTCCAGGTACTAAGAAATGCCGGCATTGGTGCCATTTCTCAGGCTAATTTTTCTGAATGGCTGAGTATTGGCTGTCATAATACACCACCCCTTACATTGAAATGATTCTGTATAATTTTTCTCCCTTCCTAACTGCTTTTGATAGCAATTTTCCATTACATCGCTCACTACCAAGCATTCTCTTCATTCAAAAGCCTTTTGGGTATGTCTGCTCAACTTAAAAATCATCGTTTATTGAGAGGAAATAACGCAAGCCAAAATAGTATAATTTGTTATTCACCTACAAACATTTGGAAAATAAATCAGAAAGGATTGTAAAGTACATTGGGGTTTGTTTATAAGAAACGAGCAAAAATCTCAGTAGACTGGAATGTTGAAATATCTCAGAAGACAAGGGTCAGATGTATGCTTGTTTTCTTTTCAGAGGAAAGAGATAACTTTTTGATGATTTCTCTTCTGTTTTGAGATAGCTCTAAACTTGGTTTTCTTAACTATAATTGTTATTGCTAAGATCACAATGATCTTTTAGCACTTAGAACATTAATTGAGCAGTAACATCCTTGGATCTAGTTCTAGTCCTATCTCTTAGCATCATCTTTTACATTTTTTCCATTAGTCTACCAGAGTGTCTTGAAATTGAAGTAAATACAGATGTAATAGTCAATATCCCCAAGGACTGGCAACCAATATTTTCCTTAAAAGGAAGCATTCTGGTATTTAGAATCACAACACTTGTGTCTAAGTACTTGTTATATACAAGGATCTTAAAATTCCAGGTAGTGGTTACCTCTGGAGTGGGGCAAAGGGAAGGAAGAGAATAGTATCCAAATAGAGATGCAAATGTAGCTTTCATTTTATGTTTTTAGAAGAAAACGCTTACTCCCCACTCCTGATGTTTCCTTTCATGTGGCTAGAGCTTCACCGGCTGTAACACCCCTAATCTATTTCTATACCCACCCTTCTTTCACACTTAACTGATTGGTGAGTCTGTAAGGAGAAACTCTGTGGTATAGGCACACTTCTCTGAGAGAGCCAGCTTGCAGAAAGAAAACACTTTGTTCTGTTCCTCCAGTGCCTGAGCTGGTGCCCAGGAGGGTAAGTCTGCTTAGTTCTGGGCTTCAGTATTGGGAATTTCATTTATTAGATGGTACAAGCTGTGCTCTTCAATATCAGTGTAATAAAAATAGCGTTTTACTCCCCTTCCTGATTTTTTGTCATTTTTCAATCAGTTCTGCCCTCGGGTGATGAAGAGATTTGCCAGTTTTGGGGCTTCCTCAAAAATCCTAAGGATGTTAGATTTCTTACGAAAAACAAACAATTATGGGTAAATGTTTAGATTTCACAAAGCCAGAGAGTAGGGACATTGAAGTTTGTTATATTATTCCTCATAATTTTTTATTTGCTTAAAGTATATCATAATTTCTTAAAAAGCTATAATTATCATTATATTTTTTAAGATGTGCTGACACTACAAGGATTCTCCAACTCTTGTTGAATTACATTAAAAATTAAAACATTTTCCCTAATTATAACTGCTTTAAACAATGACATTAGAGAAAACACAATGCCATTCTTGTTTCATACAGCTAGCTGCAAGGAGGCACAAAATAAATGAACTTGGATGGATGATCTTTATTATCTTTACCCATTTCCTATTCTCTACAATCTCATGACTTTCAATGACATTAAGAGCAGGGATACAGAAGAAGATATAAGGAAGCAAGATTATGACAATGGGGAGAAAAGACAAGCAAAGTGTAAAAACAGCCTAGTGGGGTAGCTCAAGCGGTTGAGCACCTGATTCCCACATACGAGGTCCGGCTTTTGATCCCTGGTATTTCCTAAGAACAAAACACACAACAGACAAACGAAAAAACTAACTCGGGATGTTGATGTGGCTCAGTGGTTGAGCACTGGCTTCCCACATAGAGTTCCCTGGTTCACAGGTTCAATCCAGCCACGGTACCTCAAAAAAAAAAAAAAAAAATCCTGGGGGAATGTAGCCAAGAGTGGTTTGCATAAGCATTTATCAAGTCAAGAGAAGCCCTTGAATTCCAACACAAGCGAACAGGAAGAGCTTCTTTAAAAGATAAAGGGAAAAGAGCTAACTTGTGCAAAGAGCTAACTTTGCCTCTAGACACGCTGCCAGAGGGAGAAGGATCTCCTGAAGAATGGAAGCCTGTGGAAGCCACAAGGACACGCCTCCTCCATGCCCGGGAGCCCCAGGGAGGGCTGGAGTGAGGTGGCCTCACACTCTGAGTACACTTGACTGAGGGTGGAATTACAAGGGCAAAACAAATCCAAAGATTTTGGAGATAAAATTGGCACTATGATTATCCAAAGTTCACTGCTTAAATGCTTAAACAAAATTACTGGCTTGAAAAGACAGTGACTGCTAGAATTCTCATTACTTTCCTTAATTTCATCAGTAGTTGTGGCAGTTTGAAATTATCTCATGACACTCAAAAAGAGAGATTATGTTTGTGGATTGGTCCACTCTTGTGGGTGTGAGACCTCTTCAATTGGACTACCTCAGTGAGGCCTTATTCAGATTGAGCCTCTGCCCTCTTGCTGGGTCTGATGAAAAACAGAAACACACAGGAAAAGAGAGCTGTGCCATTTTTGATCCTACCATGTGAGAGAAAGGAGAGGCTCAAAGAGCTAAAGGACAGGGAGAGATGACCCATATGCCTGTTAGCTTGCAGCTGAAATCAGAGATAAAGGTGGAGCAGCTGAGCCTGAGAGGAGGCTCTATGCATGGTTGTCCACAGCTGATCTCCAGGAGACAGTACAGTCTGTAAGAGAAGGCAGAGACCAGGCAGAGATCACCTGCCATCTAGCTTCAACACATGGCAGATGACTTGGTTGAGAAAGCACCTTTTAACGGTACCTTGAGTTGGACTTTTCACAGTTTGGGAACTGTAAGCTTTTACCGCAAATACATAACCTTTATAAAAGCCAACACATTTCTGGTACTTTGCATTGGTAGCCCTTTGGCAAAATGAAACAGTAGTTGTCCACAATCTTGTTTCTAATATGATATTCTAGGACTGTGCTATTTAGTATGAATGGATTTTTGCCTCTTCAGAGAAGTGCAGACAAACCTTACCGTGGAATTTAGGATTACATTAAGAAAGAGACACAGGTGCTGCTTCAGGAACTCACTATTTCTTATCCAGGAAGAAATTTTACATAAGAAATATGGAAGGAAGTCAACTGATACTTACTGACTTTTCACTGACCATCTTTATTTCATAGACGCCAAGCACTCAGAGAAGATGCAAAAGAAATAGGACATCACCCAGTTTAGGACTGACTGGCATGCTGGAGATAGACTGAACCTCTACTTCTGAGAATATAAAGATGGAAGGAAAAGGAAAAGAAGAAATTCCAAGAAGAACTACAGGTATTAGCAAGGTTAAACAGGATATAGCAAGATCATCACAATTATAATAGGCAGATAAATGAAGACACATATTTGACAATTTGCCTCAAGTATTTGCAACCTTAGAACAATTTCTGAAATTAATCGTTTTTCACCATTCCATATACTCTTGCACTCTCTGTTCCTAAATTATTATTTGAATCTTTAAAGGGGCAGAAATTAGCAAACTAATAACAACATACTGTGACATCAATGGAATCTAACCACACATTTTCTCAGAAGAGTATCTTGTTTTAAAATACACACATACCCGGGCTGTCTGTGAATTCATCAATTGGTCTTTTCTGTTGCCATAGTGTGTTTTAAAAACATATCTCTGGTTATAACACTGTCCTATTATTAGATGGCTCTTCAGAGTCCAATAAATGCTATCCCTCTTCCTAAAATAACATTTTAGACCCACTAAAATGAAGTCTCATTCCACCTTTTCAATCTCATTACCACTCCTTGGCTAAGAATGTCAAGTTTTGGCCAATCTTTAATATTTGAAATTCCTTGAACCATCTTGTATTCTCATCTGAACTTCTGCTAAAGTTGTTCCCTCTTCCAGAAATTCCTTTCTTTACTTCTTAGCTTGGTGAGTTCCCATCCATCCATCAAAACCCTACATCAAGGTCACCCACCCCACCTTCCCCCATAGTTAATTATTCTTCCTCGGTGTTCCCATAGAACCTTTACAAATTCATCCCATAGGACATACATTATATTACTAGTCACTAATTTACATGTTAGATTCCCCTGTTGGACTATAAATTACTTAAAGTTGGCAATTCATATTCTCATCCTCAATACCTAGGACAGTTTCCAGAAAAGGCAAAGATGGCTTGTTGACTCCTAATGTCCAATTCTCTCTTTTCATTAGTCCCTACTCAGGGCAGCAGTACACATGGCCCAAAGCAGCTTGTAGCTACGTGTAACTATGTGACTAAATACTGGCCAGTGAAAAGTAAGTGGAAGTGCGTGGGACATCCAGGAAGCTCCTTAAACAGAACTGACTCACCTGAGAGGTTTCCCTTTTTTTCCCCTTCCACTTTCTTCTTTGTCCTTCTTCTTCCCTTCCTCTTTCTCTTCCCTTAATAATGAATTACTGTCTCATGAAGCTCTTTTATGTTTTATGATACTCTACATTGTTCTATATTGTTCAAGTCACTTCTTAAGCCACTGTTTTGTTTGGTTTTAAGTAACCCAATCTTAACAGAGTCCCTGGCACATAAGTGGTTAATAAAACTTGATGAATGAATAGATGGGTAATGGGAATACTATTATTTCAAAAAATTGTTATTTTTAATTATTATCTAATTATCTCGTGAAAGTCTTCAATTCTGTACTGCCTTGACCAGCTATTGTTTTTCTTTTTCTTTTTTGTATTTAATAGTATAATTCAACTAAACTGTAAACTCACACACTTACTTTTTTATGGTCAAATCATAGCTTTAAGATATATTTTAAGTTAGAAAAAAAATTTCTCTGAAAAATTTCAACTTAAAAAGTTATTACTCCTAAATAGATTCTTGCAACAAAATCACCTTGCTCTAAACTACAATTTTATGATCACATAAAAAAAATCCCAATAGTTACAACTACGACTCATGAAAAGTAGTATTAGTTGCCACTGAATAAGCTGTCAGAAAACTCTTTACTCTAGCCAAGAGCTGGGTAGTAAAATCAGATGGAATAATTTAAAAGAAAGTTAAAATATCTGGGATATGCATGTTCACTGAGAAAGCTTTTTCCATAAAATATATTGCCAAATGTTTTATGGAGCCCATAATATATCACATAATGTTAGGAGGTTGTGTTTTTTTGTTGTTGTTGTTTTTAAGACCTGGAGTTATAGAAAGAATGCATCTTATGAAAATGCATGGATAATTAAGTGGCATTAGAAAGCGTACACTCTTTTATGAGGCAATAGTCAGGATATGAGGTTTCTATATAGTAGTTTATCCTAGCAAAAGATCATTTGACAGTCTTTTCAAAGATGGCCTCTTCCAACCAATGATACTACAAAAACATAAGATACCAATTTCAAAGATTTTGACTAAATAAGTTTTTAAAAACTAAACTAAACTCTTCTGAAAATGGCAAATATAAAACAAATATAAGGATTTCAATACTTCTAATAGAATAATAACGTCTTCTCAATAACTTGAATATTTGTCAATATTTAAATCTGCTTTCAGGTTACTAGAGATAGGGTTGATTCTCTATTCTAACTTAGTGTATATAATATATAGTTATATACTGTAATTCCTGTAACAGAATCCATTTGACTGACCATAGGTATAATGAACTACTGAGTTTAGGAGAAGCTGCAAAAATTAATTGTGACTTCCTAGTATTTGACTGCAGTAGTGCTAATTCATCAAATCTTATATTTGGAAGGTATGGGGACACTCTACCTATTGTTTAAATTGACCCTCCCATTTCAACTCAATCAAGTAACTGCCTTCCTTTGGCATCTACTCAACCAAGGGTTTCAGAAGGTGCTGCCAAGATTTTAAGTGACCCTGCCACTCTGGCCACAGCTGATTAGTACAGGAATGAGCATCAGATCTAAAATGAGCCACATAGTTTCTCATCTTCCTGGGCACAGTTGATTAATAGTAGGGGGACCAATCAGAATTCTCAGTTTCCTGATTCCTGGTTAGTATCTTGGTGTAGGTTCCTGTCCTGATGGAGAAGGCCATGGAGCAGGAGCCTCAGGAACTGATGGGACTTGTTTCCTGCCAGGAAGTAGGTTTATAGTGTGAGAGAGTGACACTGAGGTGAGAGAGGGAGGGAGTCCTAAAATACCAAAAGGGTGGGGCCCTATAGCTCAGGGGTTAGAGCACTGGTCTTGTAAAATACCAAAAGGAACTGAGAGAATATATGGCCCATGAGAGAAATAGAACAAAGGGTGGTCTCTTCTCAAACTGTTCCTGCTTATCTAATCCTCCCACATTCTTGTTCAAGTCTCAGTCACAACAAGTTAAGCCTCACATTCCTGCACATAACTTGCATAACTCACTTCCCCAAAATCCACATCAGTAAAAGGGAATGAACCTAGATACTGGAGATTCTCCCTAAAAAGGCAATAAAGACTTTAGTTACTCTGTGTTTGGGTTAGTTTTCGTGCTTAAGATGGTAAGCCCATAGTCCCCAGCCAATGGGGAACTGAGTGAGGTAAGGGAGGGAGGGAAATGGAATATTGCGTCAGGATACCTATATAATCTTTGTTCCTGCACTAACCACGCGCACTTACCCCGCTTCCATTAGCCTGGGTGTGTGCCCTTTCTCATGAAAAAGAAAGAAATAAATTACTGCTGCCTCTGGTTTAATTTTCTGTCTTCAAAACTTTCATTTTGAGTAAGTGGTCACTGTCCCACTCAGTCCAATAAGTGGTCCCCTCTCAGCTTTATTTCTCCATTGTTGTTGGGGGAAGGATGAGAACAAAACTGAGGTGGGGTAGCTAAGAAAAATAAATGGCGATAGTGATTTGACTTAATATTTTCTTTTTAATTTTTCCAATAAACTATCAAAAAGTTAAAAAGGAAAGACAGTAAGAGAGAAATCAAGACTGAGTCTGCTCCAGCTATAGATGGCAAGTATATAAATAAATTTATATATGTCACTACATTATGAATACATTATATTTATTCAGCAAACATTAATAAAAGTCTACTATGTGCAAGGAAATGTATAAACGCTATGAGTGATTAAATGGTGATGTAAACATTGACTCTATCCTCATGGAACTTGTAATCACTTGTGAGACATAAGCCATAATCAAATAACTAACTTAAAAGGCCTAAATCCCAACATTGTTGATGATTTAAGGACAAAAGTGAAGGAACAAGAGTACACCATGGTTATCAGTGTGAACTCAAAAAATATGCCTTCTGGCCATTTTTAGAGTCCTATGTATTTGGCAAAACAAAGAAATAATTATTTAGTATCTTAAAATGTTTTTTCTATATTTATATATGTGTGTAGCACTATTGCTAACTTCCTCTACAAAAACAAAAAAACAACAACAAAAAGCACAAAGGCATACTTAGAGAACCTTATTTGAAAACTTTCTTTTCAAAATCAGCATTCATGAAGACATTTTAAAAAACTGATTAAGAATTTCTCGTTTGTAGGGTGGCAAGCATAACATGAATTTCTCTCCCTCTCCCTAACCAACATCTCTATTGACTCAGAAACTCAAATTACCACATTTGTCTAAAATTGTTTTCCATTTCTTTTCTTAAAACCTTTCTTTTTAATTGAAGCCTATGACGTACATTCAGAAAAGGGCACATATTATCATTTGTGACAAGACAAATATACTTAAGGGCACAAATTATCACAAAGTGAACACAGCCATGTAACTACCACTCAGGCCTAAAAGAACAGTTCCAGCATATCCAAAGCCCCCTTGAATTCATTTCCTTTTAAAATAAGGAGACAATTATAGAATAAGACTTATTTTTTAAAATAAACTTTTCAATTTTTATAAACAATTGTAGATTCACATGAGTTTTAACAACTAATGAGGGTAGGTTCCATGTACCCTTCACCAGTTTGCTTTTTAGAGACCTTTCTGGCCTCATTTATCCTCTTTAAAATAATAAAAAATTTCTCTTTGGGCGGCTACTATAGGATTGTGTAATTGGGCATTCTGCAGCTTGGGCTTCCTGCCACCAACATTGGGTAAAAGTACAGTATGTTTTACTTGGTTACTTATCAGTCCAGAAACATAAAACAACCTTCCCAGCTATTTTATCTTTCATGGGAGACAAAAGGAAAGACAAATAAGGGCAGATATTCAAGTTTGGATGATTCATATTCAAATGTATTTTCCATCTTTAGTTTGATAAGAGATTTATAATCACTTTATGTAATTTTTTACCATATATAGGTCATAGGACAAAGCATGCTACAAGGCTGAAGGAAATTAGGTCACAGACCATTAAGTATAGAATATAAAGCAAATACAGCACTCTCAAAGTACAGTACATTTTCTTCAAGCTATAGCTCTTCAAACGTCTGACATACCATCTAACTTGAGAGGGTAGAATATGCTAATGACTTTTGTATACTTGTTAAATTGACAAGTGCTGATTATATGTTTAATTAATTTATAAGGCTAACACATAAATACAAAAATCTATTTTATTTTCTAAGCATGTGGAGAGATATTAAAAGAAATAGTAAAGGTACTATTTCAATTCTTTCCCTTCCTTTTCCCTTGTTTTCAGCTAGTTATTGAAATATTTCTCTTCTTTTCCCCATATTTCACCAGTCTCTGCACTCCTCTCTCAGTCGGCACTGGGATGTTTCTAAATGCCCAACCACAAGCTAAACATTAATCAAGTAAATAAACATTTTACGGGTTTTGGGTTCTGCCCAAAGCAGGATCATGGAACCAAAACTACAGCTATAAGAAATCTCAGGAGTTAGATGATCTCCATTTTCCTAAGAGGGGGAGGGAATTGGGTGTCAGAGAAAATAAGATAGCCTTTGATATCACTCACTATGAATACACAAATTTAAATGTTTATTTATGACTTAAATATCTATAACCTAGAAAGACAATTTTATAGTACTATGGATACTGTATAGAGCTAAAAATTAATTTGAAAAATCTTGTCTTCTCAAGTGTTTTATTCATCAAAAATTAATTGAATTGAAACTTCCAGGAAGATGGTGGACTAGAAAGACACAGACTCTCTTCTCTCCCAGAAAAATAGCTAAAGGACAGCCAGAAAACAGCCTGGAAAAAATCTAGGATTTAGTATACCAGGGAAAGGCTGGACACCACCCAGAAGAGAGGGACAAAGGAAAAGAACCACGATGGCAAAACTGTGAGTTAAAAGAGGCAGCTGCAGTTGCGAGTGCCCTCCCTCACACTATAGAAACTTTTTAATTCTCAGGCCTCAGGGCTGGAGGCTACAGACAAAGGGGTCCCAGGGATCTACTTTCCCAGGAAATGGGAGAGAGAGGGACACAGACTAAGGCTGACTCAGCTTTCAGCCCACACATTTGGTCTACTGTGTCCCAGGAGCCCTTCCAGGCAAAGTGGGGCCATGCCATTGATTGCCTTGAGAACTGGCAAGGGACTAAAGAAATCTGATCCTCTCATTCTCCCCTTCTACTGACCAGGACTGGTTGTTGAGGATGAAGAGGGAGTAGAATTATTTCCTACCCAGGGAAAGGGAGAGGGCTGCCAGCAAAGGTTGGAGAACTGCCTCTGAGAAAGTTTGAATTACTAGGCTTTTAGCCTCCAGGCAGGATCCTCTATCACAATGATCCCATCTGTATTGCAGCAAACACACTCCAACCAGGCACTGAACTGAGAGATGTGCCTAAAAATGCTGTTTTCTGGTACACCAAAGAAGTACACATGAAGAAGTTAAAAGTAAATAAGTAAGAGAGGCTTTTTAGGGCCTTTACAGCTTCTCCCCCCAAGGCCCTAGGAAGCCGGTCTGCAAACCATTACAGGGTCCAGGGTCCAGATTTGAGCAACTAACAGGGAAAACCCTAAAGACACAGAACATGTTGAACCAAGAATCAAAGAACAATAGTAACACAAAGCCTCCCGCCACTAAATCCCTATGAAAGTGAGAGAAATTGAGCATCTGAGTAAAATTACTATCCGAATCAGATGCCTAAACATCAGCAAAAAATTACAAGCCATGCTAAACAGAAGAAATGGCCCAAGAAAAGGAACATGTCAAAGCCCCAGAAGAGACACAGGATTTGAGACAACTAATCAACCAGTTGCACACAAATTTCCAAAATCAAATTAATGAGTTGAAAGACAATATGGTTAAAGAGGTAAAGGGCATCAACAAGACAATGAGTGAGCACAAAGAATAATTTGAAAACCTGAACAGAAAAGTAACAGAGCTCATGGGAATGAAAGACACAATAGGTGATATTAAAAATACACTAGAGATGGGAGCCGGCTGTAGCCCAGTGGATAGGGTGTCGGTTCACCACATGGGAGGCCCCAGGTTCAGTTCCCAGGGACCTCTCCAAAGCGGGCAGATCACCTTGAGAAGGGCAGGCTGCCGTGGGTGGGGCAGAGCCACCGTGGGCAGGACAAAAAAACGCTGCCACGGGCAGGGGAAAGCCACCACGGGCAGGGCAAGTCACCCACGAATGGTGCAGATCCGCCTGCGAATGGAGCAGAGCCGCCTGCGCAGTGACCTGACTCAGCGCGTCGCCGCAATGGGGAGAGACAGAGCAGACACAGAAGAGCACAGAGAAATGAACACAGCAAGAGCAAGCAGAAAGGGGGGGACATGTAACAAAAAAAAATGCACTAGAGGGGCCGGCTATAGCTCAATTGGTAGGGCGCCGATTTACCACATGGGAGACCCCGGGTTCGGTTCCCGGGGCCTCCTTGAGTGGACAGACCGCCTTGAGAAGGCAAGCCGCCATGG
>PVKH010014628.1:0-16412 GCA_004027955.1 Chaetophractus vellerosus
ATATTGGGGAAAGAATAATTGTACAAGATGTCATTATAGGAGATACCTGAGGGTCCCTCTGTGCATATATTAATTCACCTTAAAATGTTACAGAAATAAAAAATTGGTTTTACTTGGCACCTTTACAAATGGGAAACTTATTTCTGTATAGGTCAGACCACAGCATGTTTCAGCATTTTTAGTGTCATATAAAGTACTAATTCTGGTCTGAAATAAACCTCATTAACAATGTTTTACAGGACTTGTCACTGCAATTGATTAAAGATCTCTCATCTATTGAATCTCTAAAGAAACACTTTCAATATTTCTTTGAGTGTATTATTAGTTTCAAATTTGTACTTGAGGAAAATGAACCCTAAAAGGCTAAGTGAACTGCTCAATGTCATACCATTGAATTATGACACAGCTGTGATTTTATCCCAGAATCTTTTATTCTAATAGATTTATATTTCTACTAGAGTATGAGATTTTTGGAGGCTTAAAAACAATCCTTTGATTAAGTGTTGATACAGTTGCTTCATCTGGGAAAGAATATGCTGGGGATGAAATGAAATGAAGAACTTCTTCTTCTCTAAATATTATAACATTAGCAAATGATTTTTAGGTAGCAAGTTATACAGCTAATTTCTCTGCCACTAGTGTCTACCTCTCTGCCCTAAGTAAAGTAGGCATTTAAATTTGCTGGAGTAAATGAATATAAAAATTTATTTATATTGGGAAAACACTTAGGTTTCTGTTGCTGAACACCATCTTACTTTCTAATAAATAGATGTCTTCATTTAAGAACATTGTCCAAGTTCACCAAGATAGTGAGAGAAGATGGAATAAACATAAATATTTTTATTCATAAACAGCATTTGTCTTTAGAGCAACATTGAGAGCCAAAGTTTGCCCCTCTTCTACCTGTAAGTCTTTATTATAAGGAAAAACATAATTTCAATTATAGAAATACTGATTTATTAAGAACATCAATTTAGTTACACCAATTCTTTATGCTGTAAATAAAATTCAAAAATTCTTTCCATTAATAATGAGTTGTGGAAGGGGATATCATTTTAAAACCAATACCAAAAGCTGTCACATTAGCAATCAGAGGAGAGATTCAGGTTTTTAACAAGGAGGAGGTTTTTAGAAACTATTAAGAGAAAGGAAGAAATAGGACTTCTTTGTCGCCCACCATAAAAAGCCAATAAAAACTATCTACCTCTTCAATAAACTGTGCCTTAGCAACTCTCTAGAAAGTTTTTCCTTTGCTCCCTACCTCTTTCCTCTACTGAAGGTTATCCACTATCCTGGTTTTATACTATAGATTCATTTGCTTGGCTTTGAAATTTAAGCAGAAATATGCACCATTCTTTCTTTGTGTCTAATATCACGTAGTAAACTTCAGTATCGTAAAATTCTAATCCTCTCTCTTAGCACTACATAATTTTTATTTTATTAAGAATTCTTATTTGATTTATTGAAGAAAAATAACTTTTTTCTCTGTAGATACTGAGACTGGTGATCTGTAATGCTGAAACAACTTTCCAGATACTGATTTTCATTTGTAAATTAGTTTCTTTGATGTCTTATATTCATCTACCTGAATGGGTCAATTGATTGAAACTATCCCAACTAACCACTTATCTACCTCCAGTATTTTTAGAAGAGTTTGTGTCAGTGTTCCATTCTGGCATTGTTTGTCGAATACTGACTTGATGAGGTGCTGTCTGTATAATCACATATATATCTGAAAATTCACATATATGTTTTAGTAAAAGCAGAATCCCTAAATGCTGAAGAGAATTGGCAACTAATACGTACCTTCAGTTCACTGATTGATCTCTGATTCTCTCCTATTCAGGTGATTGAAGATAAGTCCCTTCAACAGAGGTGAATGAGACAACTCTTTCTAGGGTGAAAGAATTTGTGTTGCTTGGTCTCTCAGGTTCTCAGGAGCTCCAACCTTTCTTTTTTGTCATATTTTCACTACTTTACACAGGAATCCTGCTGGACAACATTCTCATCATCCACTGTGACTTCAGATTCCTGCCTTCATACATCAGTGTACATTCTGCTTGTAAGCCTCTTTTTTATAGATAGGTGAGTTGCCTTCTTTGCTACCCGCAAAATGATCACTGACCTTCTGGTAGAACGCAAGACTATTTCTTTTGAAGCCTGCCTTGCTTGGATATTTTTTATTCACCTCTTTGGTGGTGGTGAAATGGTGATCCTTGTGCCCATGGCCTATGACCATTATGTTGCTGTTTGCAAACCACTCCACTACATGACGATCATGAGCCGCCGCATGTGCATTATTCTGGTCTTCATGTCCTGGAGTGTTGGCCTCATACAAACTACTATCCAGATGTCATTTGCTTTTAAATTGCCTTTTTGTGGTCCTAATCAGATGGACAGCTTTTCTGTGACCTCTCTTTAGTAACTAAATTGGCTTGCAGAAACAATTATTTTGTCAGCTTTTTCTACTACTTACAAACAGCGGCTTTCTTTCTCTGATTTCCTTCTTCCTCCCGGTCATCTCCTACACTCAAATACTTATTAAAATTAGGAAAAGTTCCTCTGCCAGCATGGCAAAGTCTCGCTCCATGTTAACTGTCCACATCACTGTGGTCACAATATTCTTTGGTCCTTGCATTTTCACCTATATCTGACGCTTCAATAATTACTCAGTTGACAAGTTCCTTGCTGTGTTCTACACCATCTTTACTCCCATTTAAATCCTGGCTATCTGCACTGTAAGGAACAAAGAGGTGAAGTTGGCTATGTCATAACTGAAGAGTCAGTATCTAAAGCCTGGCCAGGTTTCTGCAGTCCTAAAAAATGTTCTTTTCCTGAAATCAAAAGAATAACACTGTACTCATTCCCATTTATTATTGTTGACAGATTGATACCAAATGGTAAAACTGTGGTTAATAAAATAATTTTGCCCAAAGGGAAGTATTGGTTTGGAAACATGAATGAAATGGAAGTGATGATATTAAAAAGCCAAAGATGCCCGCTAACAATTTTTATGTTCTCGTCCTTCCTACATGGACAGTTTTTCCTTTTTTGGTTTCTGTTTCTTATTTTTATTTTCTTTTTAAAACTCTTTATGATGTTGGCTTATTTGCTTAAAATATATGGTAAAATGTCATTTAATTATAAGTGTTAATAAAAATTTGCACCCTTCCTTTTTCAAGTAAAATACTTTTGAGACCCCAGCTTTACAGTAGTAATAGATAAATATCTCTATACCATACTGGTAAAAGATATATTTAAATATTTAAAATTCATTACATTTTAGGTGATATGTGGAATACACTATAGAATAATCTTGATGATAAAATACATAACTGCACTAAATAACTGATTATACATGAAGAAAATTCTAATTTTGTGACAATGGCATATACATTTCAAGAACACTTTTTAGAAATTCTTGATCAACATGACTACTAAATAATATTATTCAAGGATAACAACTTATTACATAAATTTACTTACCAGTGTGTTTCTATTTACTTACGTTTTTGTCTGTGAAAAAATAAAAATAACCTGGGTTATTTTAGAGATGAATTTTAATTCTCTATTACTTTTTTATGAGGATTGGTGCCTGAATCATAGTATAAACCTCTTCTCTAAGAATTCATTGTGTCGATCTTTTTTAAAAAGAAATAGTTTTTTTATTAAAACCAATAGAAATAACTATTTTACTATATGGACTATTTCTTCATTTAATATTCATTTATTAATTGTCTACTGTAGCACTAGATGATAGCAGAGCTCCATTGGTATACTTTGGTCATACAATTTATGACTTTATAAATTGATTTTTTTTTAAGATTTATTTAATTTATTAGATATCTCCCCTTCCCCCTGCTGCGGCAACGTGCCGAGAGTGGCCACTGCACAGGCGCGGCTTTCCCCGCTTGTGGGCGGTCTCTGCATCCGTTCACGGCCGGCTTTCAGTTCGCGGGTGGCTGGCTGCGCTCCATCCGCGGGCGACCTGCCTTGCCCGTGGCGGCTCTTGCCATGTCCGTGGCAGCTTCTTGCCCTGCCCACGGCAGCTCCGGCCCGCCCATGGTTGCTTGCCATTCTCAAGGCGGTCTGCCCGCTAGGAGAGGTCCCCAGGAAATGAACCCAGGGCCTCCCATGTGGTATGCCGGTGCCCTATCCACTGGGCTATCGAGCCGGCCCCTATAAATTGATTTATATACTCAAACTTTTCTAATAGAAGTCTCCCAGAACATTATATTTTTCATTTTTTCAAATGTGATGTGTAAAATTAAATACTATATTATTTTGGTACTAGGGCAGTAAGACTTAGTCAATATTGTACAAAATGCAATATATTAAGGATTTTATGTGCATTTTATCTTTACCTACACCTTTGTGATAAACAACACAGACAAATAGGTTAAGTGTGCTGGTGGAGTAGATTTAGACCTTAAACAGAACCTTAAAATCACTTGCTACTTCTTCTCATTTCTCTCTTTGCCAGGACTCAGTTCAGTGATTCCAGGCATCTCTGGAGATTAGCATGCAGTTACTATGGATAACCTGCACGCTAAACTTATTTTCACCACATATTTACAAAATAGCATTATATAGTGACAACTGCCACTTAAATAAATTCAGATAGGAGAAAAAGGCTGGGTGCTGATATTTAAATAAGATCATCAGTTTGGCTTGTATGAGGGGTGACTTTTGAGCAAAGATCTGATGAAGTGAAGAAGTGAACAATGGGAAGCTCAAGAAAAGGTCAGCGTAGAGAGAAAGTCAAAGTAAAAAATCACAGAGGTAAGAATGTGGAATATTCAAGAAACTGAAAGAAGACTTGTGATTTTAGAATAGAGCTAACAATGATATTGAAAAATATTCTTTTTTTTAAAATATGACATCATTTGATGTTGCACCCATACAACAAACATTTCTGTCCAAATAAATTATATAAATTACAATTAATTGGAATTTTACCCGAAATTTATTTAGTGTAAGTAAATAAATTGCAGAAGGAGAATAAATTACAACTCAAAACTTTCATGTGAAAATACGATCATTCATAAAAATTTTGGTATACAACTTGCAGATTCACATAAATTTATCATAATTTAAGTGAGTTCATTGTATAAAATCAGAAACTATCAATAATTTAAAAGAAAGTACTAATTCTCATATCAACATTTATCAATATTTTGTCTTTAGTCTACTTACCTAGTTTAATGTTTCTGAGTTAAGATTTTATGAAAATTTAATTATAGTTTATTTATTTATTTTTAAAGATTTATTTATTTTATTACATATCTCCCCTTCCCCCCCCACTGTGGGGGCACGCCGAGACTGGTCACTGCGCAGCGGCGGCTTTCCCTGTTTGTGGGCGGCTTCTGCTTCCATTCATGGCCGGCTTTTAGTTCACGGGTGGCTGGCTGCGCTCCATTCATGGGCGACCTGCCCTGCCAGTGGTGGCTTTTGCCCTGTCCATGGCAGCTTTTTGCCCTGCCCATGGTGGCTCTGGACCGCCCATGGTGGCTTGCCATTCTCAAGGCGGTCTGCCCGCTAGTAAAGGTCCCTGGGAACCGAACCCAGGGCCTCCCATGTGGAATGCCAGCACCCTATCCACTGGGCTATTGAGCCGGCCCCTAATTATAGTTTATATGACACTGTTGTCTTTATTATGTAAATGTTTTCTCATACAAATGAAATTTTTTGCAAACTTCATTATAATAAAATTGCATTTAAATTTTAGTGAATCATTTTCATATCATTTTCTGATATTTTCAATTGTTTAAGTGCATATAGTTAATGTCATATATACATTTACATAATGGCACTAAGGAGCAAGCAAATATTATTCAGCTATATTTAAACTAAGGTTTTTTTAGTTTAAATTAATTTTCTTTTAATAAAAAAACCTTCTCTTCTTGTTGATTCTGAAATGAAACTATACTGTTCATGGATTTTGAAGAGGCATAAATGATAAAAGATGAAGAATATTCTGATATTTAGAATTTAAATTATTAACCATGTCTTAATTTCTGAAAATGTTGGTCTGTGTGTGGCAGGAATGGGAGTGGAATTTGTATAAATAGGGGCTATCAGAAGATCCCATGGTTCTCAGGACCCTGTCACACATTTAATTTCATGCTGTAGTACCATCCAACCACTGCTTATATGGAGATGGATAAAACAAACACACGCAGAGAAAGACAAAAATGGCCCATTGTTAGTCTGTAAAAGTAGTTTCATTTCAACCAAGTGATATGTTAGTCAAAAGAGTCATTCAAATGCACAAATAACCACATTTTAAATCTCTTTGGATCATGAAAAGCATAATTTGAACTTATTTGTCCACAGGTATGGCAAGATGGGAAATACATTATAGGGAATAATAAACTGGACAATCAAGACACTTAGGTAGGGTCAATGAAATAGTCTTAAGCACACAATTAAATGTGACCCTTCCTCCATCCATCTCCATGGATAGAACTTGATGGAAAAAAGGTACAGGGTTATAATAGCAACCTAACATCTGCATGGTGTGATTTCCTATACCACATTAAACCTCACACAGTAATACCTGTACAGCCAAAGCTTAAATTTCATCTTAAATTCTAACTTAAAATTTTATTTTCTCCTAAGCGTTTTCACTTTAAAAATATTAATATTGCAAGGAAATGCAAAACATTTCTATGACTGAATGAGGAAAAAGAGAAAGAAATCACTGATTGATGGAAGATAGAGATAACTAAAGTAGAAGTTAATCTTCAGACCAGGTGCCTTTATGCGCAAACAAATCTTGGCCCATTTCATCATTGTCCCAAGATTAGATCATGTTAGTAAATACATATATAAGAATATACATGTATATTCTTTCATTAAAGGAGAAAATAAGTTCTCCCCACTAATCAATCAGTGGGCAATCTAGGGGAATTCCCTTTATAAATGAACAGTTTCTCTCATTTGGTGGGAACTATCTCATGCCCCTTTTATCCTAGTAATACTCCTTTGTTTAATTATTTTGTTCTAGGTGGAGCCAGTCAGACAGATGAACACCAAACTAAAACCCTGGCAGGTTTTTCTGAGACATCTGCTATTGAGCAGGGCTCTATGCATTATTCCTCATCTTCTATGTGTCCAATTGGTTGGGTAATGTCCTCATCATGGCCATAGTGGCCTTGGATAATTACCTGAATTCATCCGTATATTTATTCATATAGTTCTTTCTTGGAAACTTCTTTTTCCTGGATTTATGTTATTCAATAGTAACTACTCCTAAGCTTTTGTCTGACTTCCTTGATGATCAAAAGCTCATTCCTTATGACCACTGCATCAAACAGCTCTTCCTGCATTTTGTAACAGCAGTTGAGATGTTCCTGCTCACAGTGATCGCCTATGACTGCTATGTTGCCATCACTTACTACCTGCCCTATACCACTGTCACGAGCTGAGGTTTGTGCTGTATGTTGTTTTTGCCTCATGGATGGGGAATTTGTGCACTCTAATCTGCAGACAATTCTCATTATCCTTCAACTCTATTGTGGATCAAACAAGATGGACAACTTCTTTGGGATGTTCACACCATCATTAAACTTGCACATGAGGACACCTTTGGCATTGAATTTGTGGTGGTATCTAAAAGTGAGTTGATCTCTAACAGTTACTTTATAGTGCTGCCTTCTTTTTATATAACTTTCCTGGTCAAGGTTACTTCCAAGGAGGAAAGGCAAATTTGGTAAGTTTGGTTTTGCTTTAATTTAATACTGTAAAATCACAGTTTCCCAAAGCCCCTGCTCCATATTCCATTGTTTGAAAATAAGTCATAACATGCAATCCATTCTTATTTTAAGGGGTTGGGTTACATCTCTTTCAGTGGAGAGTAACTACACTTTTTTTTTCTTCTGTTGGACAATTTCTCCCTTTTCATCTATTTTTAAATGTATTCCAATTCTTATGTATACCAGTTAGAGTTGTGACTATATACCTCACAGTTCAGATTATTCCATTGCTATATTATTTATATTGTGCTTGAATTTTTCTAGTGTGGGCTATTTTATGCTTCCTCAGATTGCCTTATGAATTCCTTTAAAATATCTCTATATTGCATTTCTTTTACTAGTTTTCTTTTTATACTGATGACTTCTGCTCCATTTCAGTACTACAGGGTTCTTTCTTGTTTATCTCTAACCTTCTTCCTTAACAGTGAAAAGTCTGACACCTATCTTCATCCATCCATTCATTTATTTGTTCACCTTCAGCAAACATGCAAAGCAATTTCATAATTGTTTCTCCAGTGAGAAACAGTTTTACCAACCACAGAAAAGTAATAATGCACAATTCCTTTTGTCTTTATCCTTACCCTTTCTAGTCAAAATTGGAATGCTCCAAAATTACATTAGGTGGTCAATTATTTCCCCTCACATGTTTCAGTGCAGTTTTGTATTACATTTGTATCACAATTTTCTTGACATATTGTGCATTGTATTCTGGAATGCCACAATACCCTGGTTGAAGTTTTTCTCATTTGCTTGCTTGTTTGTGATGAACTGCAAAAATATAAGGCAAACATTCTTTAGGTTATTTCTAAGGTTTTCGACAAATGCACAGTCTAATATCCACCAGCTGTGTAACTTACAGAAGAGAACGAGGATCACTTTTAATGCAAATTTTTCAAGACATAAAGAAAATTATTGGAAAAAACTTAAATAATATTTAGCATTTTTCCATACAGAGTGTATAATAGTATTTTACCATATCTGCTTCTGATCAGTACAAATAAAGGTAATATTACTGATACAGGTGAAGATTTCTTCTTATACTCTTGATCCTTTCTCTTGCCTGCTCTTCTTTTGTTGGCATTATATACCAATGTTTATTCAATTAACAAGTGTTCTGTGTGAGCAGAAAATCATCTTCATCTGGGGTGTAAAGAGATTACCTTTGATAGGATGGGAGGAAACAAGAAAGCCTTTAAATTTAGTTTTAAAGGTATTTTACCTGTCAAGGGTGGTAGAAATCAATGCCCATTGTGGCATTTCATTTTGCATCTCAGAAGATGTCTCTATGCATTCTCTTTTTTTAGGATACATCAATTAATAAATGTTACACAGAAATTTTAGGGGTACCCATATGCCCAACCTCCCACACCTCCCACAGCCTCCCACATATACACCTTCATCAGTGTGGTATATCACCTGTAATAGATATGCACATTTTGGGACTTTCCCACCAAGCATGGACCACAGTTCAGACTGTAGACCACACTCTCTCCCACACAGTTCTGCATGATACATGACAATATAAAATGGCCTATATCCTTCATTGCAACATCATCCAGGACAATTCCCAAGTCCCAAAAAAGCCCCCGTATTACAACAGCCCTTCCCTCTCCCTGCCCCCAAAGCATCCAGGGGCCACTGGGTCCATATAATTTTGTAATTTCTTCCATTGTGTGAATCACTACAAGTCTATAACAGGACACCAGAAATTCCACTCTAGTCCATAGTTCTTCCCCCATCCCCGAGGAGTCTAGGATGGTGATGTCCCCTCCACCAACAAGTGAGAGGAGGCTTATATCCCATGGATATGATGGAAGAGATTATCCTACCTGCAGCTGCAGACACTCTCCATTCCCTGGGATAGCCGTTGTCCATCATCATCTCCCTACTAGGTGTCCTGGGTGAGTCCATTGTACTGTAGAGTAGGAGTTGCAGGTCCATTGAACTTCTGGACCCAGCTGGCACATGGACAGCCCATAGTCTACAGTTTCTGGAAGTACACCTAAAACTCTGGCATCACATATAGGTTTCACTAGAAGAGTCAGATGGACCATGTACAGTGAAGACATATTTCAGTCAGACTGTCACTCTCAGGAGAAAGGATTCCAAATGAGGTCCCACTGGTAAGGCACCAAACTTTGGGGCTATCTGCCCTGATATAGGGCCTGAATGTCTCCAGAGCCCTGAGGGGGCCTTCTGTTTGAGGTGATATCCATACTGGAAGCCTAGGAGGTCCAACTGGGATGTGTATAAGTGTTATCTCTGGGTTGACCTCCCGACTCACTTTGAAGTCTCTTAGCCCTATGAACTCAATTGTATTTACCATTTCCCCCTTTTATATGAAATATTTTTCCAGTTGTACTGCCCATTGTCATTTGTTAGTAATTCCTTGTTGCCAGGGAGGCTCATCCCTGGAAGTCTTGTCCCATGCTGGGAGGAAAGTAATGCATTCATATGCTGAGTTTGGCTTAGAGAGAGGCCATGTTTGAGAAACAAGGAGGTCCTCAAGAGGCAACTCTTAGGCAACCCATAACACTAGGCTATTTAATTTCAAGAGCAAAGACTCATAAGGCTAGTCATCAATAACAAGGGTCCATCAATGGATCATCCTCCTTTGCCAGACACTGCCCCTTCAGTGAATATTTCATCCTTTGATGTTTTTAATCTTCTCTTTCATAAGTGTGTGAGCATTTTTAAAATCCATTGTCTGAAAATATGACCATAATTATTGTATCATTTGAATTTAAATTTCTGTAATATCATTATGTATTTGAAACTTCTAAATCTTATATATTTGAAACTTCTAACTCTTAACATAAAATCCAGTTTATTAATGTTAGTCATGGACTAGATTTCCATTGCATTAAATATTTAATTTATTTCCCAATTTCTCACTTTATAGACACATGATTTACCATTATTTCTCTTTCAAGCAATGACACAATGAACACCACTGAACACATATGCTGTGTATGTGCAACTTTTTTAGGTTACTACATAGAATTGAGTTTTCTGAGTTGTAGAGAAACCATCCTCAATTTCTTTACTACTAACAATTTATTACTTATGTCACAACTGCAAAGATGGTCAGTATGTGGCTCCTGGTAAACACATTTTAAAGATCTAGTTGAACAACTTAGTTATTTATTGGAGGAGGAATAGAAGCCATGTTATTTGGAAGAAATAAGAATACCTTCAAATAACTTTTTGAAGAGGAAACAGATTTGTTCTATGATTCCACAGATGGCAGAACCATTTGAACAGTAGACAAATAGCTATCATGTGATATATTGGGTTCTTTCCAAATGAAGGTAGTAACTTGAGGCTGAGTGATCACTTATATGATTGTAAGGAAGTTTTATTTATAGTTAGCAAGTTAAGGGTTTTTATTAGTCAGGGTCTGCTAAAGAAACAGAACTGACAGGAGGTACATACATATTATATTCATTTGCAATACAAATATTATGAAATTGATTACAGGAATTGGCCCATTAAACTCTGAGTATTTGCAAGTCCAAATTCTGTAGGGCAGGCTACAAGTAAGGGATTCTGAAATTTTCAATGAATTCCCCAGTTGAAGCTGACTGGCTGAAGTAGAGATAGAAACTCTTCTTTCTGAATCCTGAAACCATTGGTTCTCCCTTTAATGCTTTCAAATCATTGGATGAGAACTTTCTCACTACTGAAGGCAATCACCTATCTTGATGGTAGATGTAATCAGTCATAATACAGTCAACTGACTGATGACTTAGATCCATGAAATATCCTCACAGTAACAATCAGGCCAGTGCTTACTTGACCAAAGAACTAGATAGCATTTTGTGCCCAAGTAGACATTTACCTTAACCATTACAGGAGTCAAAAACTTATTTGCTGACTAGGATTCCAAATGGAATTCAAATACTCTTTTACTTTCAGAAATACCAAGTAATTGTTGAAGTCTTTTTTTTTTTCTGTCCCTGGAAAAGTTATTTGTAAAATGTAACTATCTCCAATGAAGGATGAACTCGGATCTCTGAATGATGGTTTCTTACTTTTCTACTGAGATTAGTTCCCTGGCATTAGGATAGAGGTAATATTGCCCTATTTTAGGATTTTGCAAATGTGTGATTGAAAGCAAGAAAGCTGTTTTATGATGGTACATGGGGAGTTAACTTTAGCTCAATTTTGTGCAGAGGACTAAATTATAAGGCGTTAAGTCAAGAGAGTATTGCAGGTTAATGGAGAGAGTATAGAAGAGTTAGAGTAAATAAGAACTAGGGTTATTACCACCATGTGTAAATATTGAAAGTGCATTTTGAATATAATTTCTTGGAATAGATCAATAATGAGAAAACTGATGCAAACTTGATAACTATAAGGTAGCTGGGAAATAAATTTTTCTCAAATTGGAAACACTATCTGAAAAATGTCAATTCCTGGTCTGTACTTTGCCAATGATTCCCCTGCCACTCTGGCTTTTAGGCAAGTGGATAGGAATAGGATCAGATTTCAGTGAATAGAAGCATATACATTTCATCCATATTATATGTATTTTCTTTGTTCATTTTTATGCTTTCTATTGAGAGAAGGTTTAGCTATTCATTAAAAAATATTTGTTGAGTATATAAACCAAGTAGAATGAAAAAGGAGTTGCAGAACAAAGTAGATCCATGTCCAAAAGTTGTCCTTTTTTTTGTTTTCTGTTTTCTAGTCTCATGGGAAGGTAATTTTAAGAACATTTAAGAACAAGAAAAATTTTGAATGCCTAATTTTTTTTCAGACTTCTAGTGCCATAGTTTAGCATTAGTAATTAATGCCAGATTAATTTTCTAGTTATTAAACTTGTTCTTAAACTGAAAGGAAGAAATTCTTTTATAATATGTTTTGTGATTAAAAAAATGGAAAATAAAAACAACAAATATGCTTTTAACTCTGACGTACACTGACAATGAAAGTGTAAATGGTACAGTCACCAAAGAAGCTGCTTCATAGTTTGAGAATAGTCCAATGATTTCTGAGTGACTGTTCCATACTCCCATTACAAAATCACCACTGAACATAGAATCATAGGTGTAAATAGCTTCAGGAATGATTGAATTCTATTTTCTAAGCTGGTAAGTGGATGTTTGTTAATGTCTTTTACTGGCACATGCCTTCCTCATTTATAAAAGAAAAGTAATATTACATAGACCCGGACTGTAACAATTGTATGTCTTATAAAGGATTTTCAATTATTTCCATTATATTCAAAAATGAAAATTGGCAACCTTACAATTCATTAGATATTGGAAAGATGGATATTTAGGGAAATTCCAGAAACATCATTATTTTTCAGGAAAAAAATGAATAACAGAATAGAATAATGAATAATATTACTTTCTCTAACATGATATAAAACCTCTCTCTCCCTCTATACCTCTCTCTCATTCCACTATTTACCTCTGTCCAAAACTCCCCTTCTATTTGAGTATCTATTTTGTCCTCAGCACAAAAACTTCATCACTTATTCAGACCTACAGTCTATGATCTCAAATAACTAATTAGTTTCTAATCATTCTCATGGTTTTTCTTCTATCTGCATACTAAAGATTATGATACTGTAAAGAGCAGAAGAGGTTACACTGAAGCCAGTCTTCTCATCCATGGATATTGAAAATTTTTGTTTCATTGATAGGTGCAGATATTAAAAGTTAGGGAACTAGGATGGAGTTTTGCTTACCTAGGATCTAGATTCATTCAGGAGAGAGAGTAGAGAGAGGCCATTATCCCCCACCCTGTTCTTTAATGTGCTCAGGTTCTGTGCTATTTTGTGTGTAACTGTTATTCAAATACCTACCTGATCCTGAATAATAAATGAGGCCTGAATGTCTTTTCTAAAACCACATTTGTTTTACCTGTTAGATTATATATGATGTTTCCATCAATGCAACAAGTTGCATTATTTTTCACATTGAATGATTTGTTATTTGGTAATCATGTTTTCAAAAGCCAGAGATACCCAGAATATTAGTGTTTAGAATAAAAAACTTCCACTCATTTTTTTAAGGAAAACTGAGTGTCTGGGGGAGTGTGAGATTTGGCAAAAATTTGTAAAGCTTATTATTTGGAATGGTCTCTATTTATTCAAGACTGAACATTTTTAAAATAAAATCACTAGTGAAATTAAGAATCACCTTTCCTGAACCTAATTATGGAAATGTGCGCCCCATAGATGATATCAATCTGAGAATCATGCCACTACTCTAATGAAATCCATTATATTATTAATGGACAAAATGTTTGGCTCAATTAAATGAGAATCACCTATAATGCGTACCTGAGAAGGGGAGAAATATATATCCTCTCTTTAAAATAAGGAAAACCAAGATCAAGGAAGAACACCTAAAACTTTTCTAAGCATGGATTGATAAAATGATTCTATTTCCTGACATTTCTGTCATAGTTTTATAGAAAGTAACTCATATGGCAATCACTGGTAGCACTTCCTAAAATATTGTTAAAGTGCCTTTGATTAGTATTTCTTAGTAAAACTTTTTTGAGTCCAAAACAAAAGGGCTTAATTGAAAATGATATAGCTGAGATTTCTGATTTCACCCTTGAGATCAATACTTTAACTCCTGGAAATTTTCCAATCATATTTCTGGAGTTTAAACTTGAAACTACCAGTTTACTAATGTATGCCTTAGGAGGTAGAGCAAGAATCAGTCCTCTTCATGTGGCTTTTGGTGATGAATGATTAGTTTTAATTTCTAGAGTTCTTTGCAAGTTATTTTGATTGCCAACTTTTAAAAAAATTATTTCTTAAAAACAAAAGCAATGTTGCAACAATTATTTTAAATTCCAAATGTAAGAAATAGGCTAATTTGTCTGCAGTCTTAATTTTCCTTTCTTTTTCCAACCCCCATTCCTCTGTTAGATTCCTGAGAGTTTCCAGTGCTCCCCTAATAAGCGGGGATTCCTCTAGGTTACTGTACCCAGTCTTGTCTCACTTCCTGGAGGGGAGTTGATTGTGGCTCTGGACATCCTCAGCCTATTTCCTTTAAAAACAAACCTGCTTCATGACTCACCTTCCCAGAGCCAGGTGAGTGTTTTCTCAAATAAACTGTAAACTACTTTCCAAGCCTTATGGATCATTAACAATGTGTCCATTCTCTCTACTTCATCTTAGGTAAGTGAAAGAAATTCATCAATATATTTCTAAGGACTATGCATCTTCACTGTCTTCTTGTGTACATTGAATGGAGGGAAAGAAAGAGGGAAGGTGGGGAGGAGAGAGCAGGCAATGTAGGAAAGATTCTGAAGAACAGATCTTTGAAATGGTAGAGTTTCGTGGCATCTACAAATTGTACTGGTACCTACCACTTTACCTACCATTCATAATAGTTCAGAGATGTAAGTATTGGGGAGAGGTGATTTTTACAGGATATCTTTAAATGAGGAATGTGAGAGTCATCTAGCATATCTTTCTATGCATGCAATAATTCACCCTAGAATATTACAAGTAAAATTGGCTTTTCTTGAGTGCATCCAGGAATAAGAAAATCATTTCTGGATATGTAATATCACACCATCTATGAGCACCTTTAATTACCATGAGGAAATTACAGATTAGGACCTGGAAAAAATCATCATTCATAATATTTTACACAGGTAGAAATTACAGTTGATTAAAGAGATCTCATGCATAGTATTTTTAAAGAAGTGTTATCAATTTTTCTTTGAGATTACTATTATTGTCAACATTTCATTCTTGAGGAAAATGAGCTCAGAAAGGTTAAATGAACTGCTCAATGTCATGCAGCTGCCCGAAGAAACATCTGTGATTTTATGCCATAATCTTTTATCCCTATGGGTTTTTCCCCACTTGAAGGCTTTTATTGGGCTTAAGAAAAGCAGTCCTTTTATTAAGTGATGAAATACTGTATCTTCAGCTAGGAAAGAATGTTCTGAGTATGAAGGGAAATGAAGGTACATCATCTTCTCTAAATGAACAAAGGACCATGATATTAGTAAATGATATTCAGGTGATGAGGTATAAAGCTAACTTTATATCTTGCTAACTTATAACATTGCCAAGCTCAGTGCCTAGGGTAAAGTAGGAATTTAAAATCTTCAGAGTAAATGAACAAAAAATAATGGATTTATATTGGAAAGAAACTGAGATTCTATTGCCCAAGCCCTTTTTCTTACATTCTAAAAATGAAGATCTTGATTTAAGAACTTTTCCAAAATTCCCCACACTATTTATTGACAGAAAGACAATAAACAGGGCCGGCTCGATAGCCCAGTGGATAGGGCACCGGCATACCACATGGGAGGCCCCGGGTTCGATTCCCGGGGACCTCTCCTAGCGGGCAGACCGCCTTGAGAATGGCAAGCCACCATGGGTGGGCTGGAGCCGCCGTGGGCAGGGCAAGAAGCTGCCACGGACAGGGCAAGAGCCACCACGGGCAGGGCAGGTCGCCCGCAGATGGAGCGCAGCCAGCTACCCGCGAACTGAAGCAAGCGCCGGCCATGAACGGACGCAGAGACCGCCCACAAGCGGGGAAGCCCTGCCTGCGCAGTGACCACTCTCGGCGCATCGCCGCAGCGGGGGGAAGGGGAGATACTTAATAAAATAAATAAATCTTTTAAAAAAAAAAAAGAAAGACAATGAACAAATTAATCTTTTTA